>APFE031028746.1:191757-210032 GCA_000404065.3 Pinus taeda | reverse complement strand
AGTCTAAGGGGTCATAACATAATCAGAGCCTACATAACAATAATAATGTAAGGGCACAATAATAACAATAGTGGGCTTCTATGGGGCACAATAGTAACAATATGGGCAGTACATGGGTACATCAATATAATAAGGGGGTTGTACTAATAATAATAAGGGGTAACACTAGTAGTATAGGGGCCTAACATGCCCCTCTCCTTCAAAAAGTGTTGTCCTCAACGCTTGAGCAGTTCTTGATGCTTTTGTATAAACTTCTTGTCCTCCGACGTGGAATCTTCAGCAGGTAAGTTTTTCCACTTGATGAGATACTCTGAAATTGATTGATTTCGTAGCTGTCGGGTTCTTGTTTCTGTAACTGCTCCAGGTTCCAATATGATTTTTCCTTCCTCTTCAATTTCTGGCAATATTGTTTGAATTGGGATCTTTTGGAACTTTTGAATAAGTGGCCATACTTCTTCATCCTTATTTGATTCATCCCTTGCTTCCATTTTCTTGAAGTGTCTTCCCATTCGGTAAGGTCACCATTTTTTAATTGCATGTAGTATTGCCAACATTTCCTTCTCACAAATAGATTGCTTGAGATGTAGCAATAAAAATACCCAATCGCCTACATCAAAACATTTTTCACTATGATGTTGATCTACCTGTTGTTTCATTCGATTTTGCACCAAAGTGGAATTATCCTTTAAAAGTTGGAGAACTTGTTGTTGATGCTCGATGTGATCTTTCACTACTTGAACCTTTTTCTTTTTGATACGTCCTCCTATCTTTAGAGTTTGAGGAGTGGTAATTTCTTCCAATCCTTTACAAGATATGGTCAGATTCATTTCTTAATGCTTGATGTGATCTTTCACTTCTTGAACATTTTTCTTTTCGATATTCCCTTCTATCTTGATAGTTTGAGAAGTGGTAATTTCGACCAATGAATTACAAGATATGGTTGGATTCATTTCTTCTTTCTCGGTGTGATATTTCACTTCTTGCACCTTTTTCTTCTTGATATGTCCTTCTATATTGAGAGTTTGAGGAGTGGTAATTCTTACCAATGCTTTACAAGATATGGTCTGATTCATTTCTTCTTTCTCTGGGATGGGGTCTTCATGTATATCCTCTTCTTCTGATGTTTCTTGATCCTTTTCTTCCTCCTCTTCATATTCTATGTAAAATAATTTCTTCTCAGCACACTTATGACCTTTAGTGCATTTACTATCACAATTGTAACAAAGCCCTTTTTCTCTTTTTTCTTCCAATTGTTGTTGTGTAACCCTTATAGGTTGTGGTGGGCTGGGAGAAACAACACTTTCGTCTTTATAGTTGTGAAGGGTATGCTTCCTGTTTTCCATAATTTTGCTTTCCACTATGTCACAAAGCCCTTTTACTCTTTCCAATTGTTGTAGTGTTGCTCCAAAGAAGGCGTTGCTCTTTGTATCCTCATAATGTGCTATCATTTCCTCTGTGAAAATTGACCACGTAACAAGTTGTTTATGAGAACAAAGCCCTTGATACCACAAAAACTGATCTGGTTCTAAATATGAAGATGCAATACATACCTTTTGTAATAGTGGTATGCCATGTAGATCAAAATATTGCTCCATCTGAAGTATCCAATTTACCGGATCCTTGCCATCAAACTTCCTCATCTTATGTTTTCTTGATTTTATGAGCTTGATCTTGAAATGACTATAGCTCTGTACTTTCAGATCTTTAAGTTTTGAAATTGTGACCTGTAGTATCCCTCTGCATCCTCTTTCCAATGCCACTAGTATGATCGAAATTGGATTCTCCAAGAAAGAGTTATGCACAATCTTTGAAGATGACTTGATTATAGACCTTTCTAGAAGAGCGAACTTGTATGAAGTGCCACGTGTCACTGTTTAGACCTTTGGTACTGAAAAATATAAAAAAGAAACTACAGTCCGTCCCCTTTCTGTACCTTCTTACAAAATTTCAATCTAATGCTCAGAGAGAAAGTTATGACGATTTTCCCCCAGTCACTTGTTTGGAAAGTAATTCAAGAGCCTGTAAAAAGACCAACTTCCTCAGATCATAGCTCTGCCAATATAGTGCAAAAAGCTCTGAAATTCAGACACAAGATTCCACGCGATGTCTTCCCAAATGGGTTTTTTTTAGCTTCTGAAACGTCGCAGAAACAAAGTTATAGCGAAAATTCCACGATGACCTGTTTGGAGCATTGAAACCCTAGAATCCAAAGCTCTGATACCAAATGTTATGAAACCAACTCACAAAAATATAAAAAGATAGATCAACGCCTTAGAATTCAGCCTCTTCGAGGGGGAAACCTCCTTAACATTACATAAATGAACAATTCTTGGATAATTCAAATGACAAAACCTCCTTTCTATATATAGGAGTGTAAGGAGTCACAATATAACCTAGCCGAACTGACAATAATAATATAGACCTAACAATAATAATATAAAGCCACAAAAATAACAATAGAGGGATTCTATGGGGCACAGTAATAACAATATGGGGATAATAGGGGCATAACAATATTAGTAAGGGATGCAACTACAATAGTAATGAGGTAATCACTAGTATTATAGGGACCCAATAGGGTTCTTACTCCATTAGTAGGTGCTTTTTAATTCCTTCCAAATTTAATATAGACTTGGTATGTGACATTAAAAAATATTCGTTATATACAAACACATAGAGAAACAAATAGATAGATAGAAAAACATGTAAATGTATATAAGAAGAGAGAGAGAGAGAGAGAGAGATCATATCATATGAATATATGTTTTCTATTTCTAAATGGGGGGGAGGGTGTGGGGCATGTATTAAAATTTTAACGTGGAGATTGTGAATCATAAATAAATTATTTGAACATCAACTACTTATATATTATATAAAACAAGTGAAAGTAAAAAATATCTTATCGTTCAAACGTTTTATTAGTGTATTGCTCAAAATCAACATACATCCATCTTAATTTTGGATCTTCCGGGACTCAAGAGCTATCAACTCTCTCGAGGTGAAAATATTTTCTTATGTTTTACCTGTATATTAAATCTCTGTGCTTGATAGATCCAAAATTAAGATGGATCTATTATAGTTATTATAAGTTTGTTAATAATAATTATAATAATTGAGTTTATTATAATTACTATTAAGATTATTGTTAATTTCATAACTTTATTATAATATTAATTTTTAGGAATAATAATAAGTTTGATTTGGGTCCTTCTATTTCATTCAAAAAGGAAGATTGTACATGCAACTTCAAATAAGAAATATATGGTCTGAACCTAACTAGAGGGAAAACAAGTTTTTTGACCATCTGATGGAGTCATATCCTAACAAAAGTTTAAATTTCATGATCAATTATTGTAAAGCTAAAAATATTAAGATATCTTGCTGAATTTTATCACTACCTTGACAGTTCCCAAGGGATTCTAACTATAAGTAAAAGAGCCTAATCATTAGATGACTTAATAGAGTTTGATCCCTTGCAGTGAATCCCTATTGGGATCATAGTGGAATGCATGGAATGCGAGTTTAAATTCTTACAAGTTTCCCATGCACTTTATTGATACCAAATTTCTCACGTTCTATATCTTGTCATTGCAAGGAAAAATCTCCTTATGTCTGCAACGGGTATCCTTGTATTGTTTCCATAACATTTGTCATCAAGGTATTCATTTTTCAATATAGAAACAAAGTCTAAGTGTACATTCCTTATCCATTTATTGTGTCGTGGGTCTACCACAATATTACCCTAGTCTCACATTAACTTTTCCATGCTTGTCTCATGATCATACTTTAACACTTCCTCCCACTCTTCCAACTTAGAGCCTGATGGGTTTTTGGCCGAAAACGTATATAAGGAAAATGCCTCCACATCTGAGCCAAACCCCCCTCCAGGGCCCCTCCATCTTCGAGCTCGATCATGACTGTCACCTCAACCTCTACTGGTCATCTACCATCCTCAACCTCAACTTTGGTTATGATTGGTATTATTACAACACCTCAAACAAATACAATCCTTGTTTATCCTTATAAAATAGTACTTTATATTCACAAAGGTCTGCCTTGATGGGAATTCATTATAGGTTGATCCAAATCTTATGACCCTATCATGATTCTGGTTGGACTCTTATGCAAGTATTAACTAGATCACCTCGGATTGGCTATACCATGTAAACATTGCATTAGCAATAGGACAAACTTCTAACTGAGATAACATTAAACCTTCTAAGAGAGGGAATCCCAATGAACAAACCATATCTTGAACCAAATCCATGTACATTGAATTGTTAGGAAATCATATCAAAAAATAGAGAATCAAAAAATCATCTAAAATAGGTTGTCCCAATTTCTCATACATGACCCCATCTTGGTTCAAAAGGATAGGATATCATCCCGGGAAATTTTTGGATCTCATTTGGGCTTGATAAACTAACCCTTCAGCTTGGATGATGACCATAACCTAATACGTCTGAGGACCATATAAAAAAATCATAGAAACCCCATCCTCCCTAATGTAGGCATCACAAATTGAACTCAACAAACGAGAAGTAGGACCACAACTCCAGGTTCAAGATTTTCTCAAGGATATTTGAATAAAAATAGATTGAGGATGGTAAAAATCCCTAGAACCAAGCTAACCATGCATAAAAACAAAATGAAAGGAATACCGAGATACCATCTGTCAATTCTCATGCTAGGAAATCAATCATTTATAGAAATCATTGGTATCCAGGTAATACATAAGAATCAGAGGGACAGGTAAAGAAAGCATAACATACCCATAAATGTATATACCTTGTTTCAATGCCTAAAATGTCCTAAAACAAGATTGTTTCCTATCCTCCTATGGTACTCCCTTTCTCCCTATGTCTCGCTTCTTAGGAAGATTAACAACATATCCAGACAACAACAAAAAATATACATGTTTACCCACATACTCCACCCTTCAATATTTTTCCTCGCAAGAGATCCCTCCTCTATTACACCCGCATACTTCACCATCCCATTACACATGCGAGTACATGTGAGGTGGTGACGATGTCGCCCACCAACATTCATTACCCTCTTCTAACCATGACGATGATAAGCCCATAGGGAATTACTTCCTATCACACACCTCAATTAGGGATATATGTTATATATATTTTAATGTGATATGTATGATATGATTTTCTTTTTTCTTAAAAAATGTTCGTAGTTGTATCCATTAAAACAAAATTACAAAATTACATATTGAATTTTATTATTTTTATTACTTTTGTCTTTTTATTTTTAATTGATCAAACATTTAAATATCCATGCTCACTTATGGACACTATGAGATCTCCCCATACTATTTTATTTTTAATTTTAATTGTAAAAATATTCTAAAATTAAATAATTAAAATATATTGAATTTGAATGAGTTATGGTTTTTGTCATGAAGTATTGATAAGTTATGGTATACAAATCGTTATTTAAAATTAATAATATATATTGTAAAGTGAGAGTGAATATTCCATGGTTAATAATCCTGTTAATTTATAGATTTGTGAATATTAAATATTTTTTTCTTTATAGATTTAAATTTTATATATGGTTATGGAATCATTATTTTAATTTAAGTTTGTTACAATATATCTTAATTATAACTACAATTTATATGCTATATTTTAATATTTTTGATTCCTTCTAGGCACTGGGTAGGATGGAACTAGGTTGGTTTTATTGTTAATTATATTAATTATATATACATACATATAATAATTATTTTTTTTTATTTTATATTCTTCACTTAGTTTTATGTAATTTGAACATCTTTTATTATTATGATTATTATTATTTCTGTAAATCAGAGGATGTATATTAGATTACAAAATTACATAAGATACAAAAGGTTTGTATAACGAGATAGAACATCGAGCATCAAGCTTGGTCAACCAAAATGGCTACACTTAGAGCTAGCAAGAACTAGGCCTCCGACTTAAGAATAGAGCCTATCATTGACACTAACGAGCTAAATAAACTATCCTTTTATAATTTTATCAAAACATAGAATAGGCTTACCATGTAGTGCTACCTGACATAGGAAGCAAAACCATAGAGGGTCTAGGAAAGACCATTGTACTTAAGACAGATCTAGACATTAAAAAAGAAACAACCAAAGGATGGCTAGCGAAGACCAGAGAGCGATGAAGCAATTATAGATCCAATTCCATGTAGTCCTTACTGGTAGCACTTGGGTCGGCTACTGCATTGTCAAGTTCTAGGCTTGGAATCCTCTGGGAGTTATGGCAATTTACTCTGTGGGTATTGTTGTCCTCCACCGGAATGCCAACCATAATGTTCATCCACTATTGGATAGAGAGCTTAAAGAGCCTGATGAAGGCTCCTAGATTTTCAGACAGCATCTTGAATTCCTCTGTTAAAGACTTCATATAGACTTCTAGTGAATGCAGCCTTGCAAAGTTCTTGGATGAGGCAAGTGATGTGGCATAGTACGTCTCTTTCATAGATGCTCCCTGCATACTAAGAGCTTTGGGAAGCATGATTTTTATGCACCAAACTTCACTTTGGCTTCTCACGAATTGAGTGGCTTTGGTAGTCGGAGTTCCTGGGTCTGAGATCCACTCGACCTCCTCCTCCCTGGTGTGCATGTCCAAGCTCTCCTATTCCTCATTGACCTCTACTTCTATTTCCTCAATTTTCTTTTTCCCCTTAGCAGAAACTGAAGTTTCATAGGCCTCCCGAGCTCTTTTCAGTTCTCTGTTAGCGGAAGCATTACGACTACCTTCTTTTGTCATAGTGATGTTGCAGGTACCAGAAGGATTCAAGCAAGCCTTAGGAAACCAGACAAAGCTCATAGGGCTTAGAATCGGGAGATGGGAATGATATGTTTGAGCCCTTTTGTGGATCATCGTAATTATAATTGAGGGTTGAATGTAATGGATCACAATCTTCAACGAAGCCTTCTTGGATCTATGGTTTCTGACATAGTTAATCTCGTTTATATTTTCGAATGCCTTCCCATGATTCTAATCCAAAGCCACTAAGTTTCCATGCTTGTATCTATTAGTCATGGGTCACGTTTCCTCAACTGCACCTTGCATCAGCTGACATTCATTGTTCTGCGATATTTCCCTCCCCTTCTGATGTCAGTGATGGTACCTCCGATTACAATTCCAATTTAGAGCATATTGACCCGGGGAATGAACATTAATGGTTATCCTCATTCGTTATTGATGAATGGTACCATGGTACTGCTTAGCTCCTCCCCCCTATTCAGAATTTCATGTATTGGAAGTTGTAAACATTTGGCCCGAACCTCTTCTCATGTTACATCTTTCCAACAGGTGTCTAGGTAGGTATTTTGATGATTGACCCTGTAGTTCATTAGGCATTCTGCTACCGCATTTGCAGTCCATCTCAGTACCCACATAATGACTCCATCGAGGATTGAGAGGTGCTCTGCAATGAGCTCTGTAACTTTGGCCAGCCTCCAATGCTTCATAACCTTTCCAGGTCTCGATCCCTTCTGTAATTTCCTTGTTGTATTAATTGCCAGTAGTGAATCCCCTTCTATAACAACAACCCCTATTCCCAGACAAATTAGTATCTAGAGTCCATGCTCTAATGCTGTTAATTCTGTTTCTTTGTTGGTAGCCTCTCCCATATATTGAATGAAGATATGTAGGATTTCGCCTTTGTGGTTACAAAGGACACCTCCTAGGCCCGTAGGGCCAGGGTTGCCCTAAGAGGCCCCATCAAAGTTTAGTTTGTGAAAAATTGGTTGAGGGTGTTGCCAAGAGGTTATGGAGGGGGCTTGTTGAGGCTGTTGCATAGATGAAATGGATAAATTACCTGTAGCTACTCTAAACACTTGCATAATTTGTATGTCCATAACAGATGGTTCAGTATCTTGTTCGACTTTACACCTAGTAAGAGTTGTTTCTCCCATGTTTTGCAAGATATTAGCTTTAATAATCTCTATAGATCTGGATTCGTTTTGAAAAAATATTCTGTTCTATTCTTTCCACACTGACCAAACTAAGAAACCAAGGGTTAATTTCCATAAAGTGTTAACTGCTTGAGACTTGGAATAATTGATTGTCTAATTTTCTATGCTCTCCTGTATTGAATTTTTGTTCCTTTTCGTTCTCTTAAAGATTGTATCCATCAAATTCCATAGTTTGTTGGTCCACTGACATTCATTAAGGACGTGATTCATTGATTCCTCCTAATTTTCATAGAGGTGGCAGCATGAGGGGTCTATGAATCCTTTTTTTGTAGGTATTCCTAGGTGAGGGTTCTACGGTGCATTAGGAGCCATAGAAAGGTTTTTATCTTCCGCCATAGATATACATCCCAGACCCTATTGTTCCAATTGAATTTTTATTCTTGTTCCCTTTCTTCTATATAATATCTTGCCTCTTTTAGTGTGAAGGTTCCCCCTTCAAGCTTACCCCACTGCAGTTGATGTGCCTCCTAAGCATTGTGGATTTTCCTTTTAGCAAGATTTGTTTGCAGAGACATCACATTGTTATCCATTTCTGATGATTGAAGGGTTTTGTTGAAGATCCATTGTTTCCATGGCTGGTTCATTGTGTAAGGTCTCCAGTAATGATCCATTGTTAGCTTTCCTTGCACTTGGTGCCTTCTTTGTATTGTGAGATAATTAGGGCATTCAAGTTTGGGCAATTGCTGCCAGGTATCATCCCAAAAAGGTGCATTTTGACCATTACAAACTTCCCAAAAACTATGCTCCTGTATTATGCTTCGATTGGCTCTTGCTAAGTTCTAGATTGGGGAGCCTTCTAGAGGTTCTTGTATTCTAATCAGATTTTGAGGGCTACAATTTTCCACATACTTGACTTTCAATGTTTGGCCCAGGTGGTCTTTAGTTCCTTCACCCACCACCACCATAGCTTGGCTCCACAGGCTCTGTTGATGGTGTATGGGTCTTGTAGGACTAACCCATCTAGGAGCTTGGGTTTGCATATTTTCTCCCAAGCCATTAATGACCATTTTTGTTTGTTAGAGTTTCTCGACCAAAGGAGGTCTTTTTGGATGAGTCTTATTTTCTGAAGAACTACTTTAGGGGCTGGGAGAGTGGAGAGAATGTACTGAGGGATGGCCTAAAGGACACCTTTAGTGATGAATAGGTAGCTTGCAAAGTTAAGGGCTTTCTGGGTCCAATGCTTGCTTCATTTCTCCAAATTGGATAGCACTTTCTCCCAGTGACTCTTTTGCCATGGTTTGTTAGTAAGAGTAATTCCTAGGTATCTAGAAGGAAGGTTTCGCCTCTTGAACCCGAGGATTCTTGAAATATTTTTTTTGGACTGTGAGGTGAGTGTTGAAAAAAGAAAATGGAGGATTTAGAAAGATTTAGGTCCATACCTGAGGATTTGTTGAAACACTTGAGAATGGCTTTGAATCCTTGAGCCTCTCAAATCATGGGGGTGCCATGAAGCATAGTATCATCAACAAACTGCTGGTGGGTGGTAGCAGGGCAAGAGGGCGAGGGTTGGAGGACCTGAATTAAGTTAGCCTCTTTCACACTTATGATAATATGGCTTAAACCTTCCATTAGTATAACAAACAGAAAGGGGGATAAGGGATACCCTTGACGAATACCTCGGGTGGGAGCGAACAGAGCTGTGAGAGCTCCATTTACCATGATGGAGAATCTAGTAGATTTGATTAGGGTTAGAATCCATTTTATCCAGCGTTAAGAAAAAGCAAGTGCCTCAAGTATGGCCTCCAAGTAACTCCAGTTGGCTTTATCATAGGCTTTTGAGAGGTCCAGCTGCATGAGCATGCCAACTTTTTTCTAAGATTGAAGAGTATGAATCGTCTCTTGAGCTAGTAGTATATTATCCATTTTTTGTCGTCCCTCCACATAGCCATATTTCTCTTCCGATATTATCCCAAGAAGAATTAGCTTCAGCCTATTAGCTATGACTTTAGAGATAATATTTTACAGAACATTGCACAATGCAATTGGGCGAAACTTTGAGGGTGTGTCTGCCTCCTCCTCTTTTCGTATAAGGGTTACGAAGGTTGATTTGAGGAATTTAAGGATGGATGAGGATTTTCAGGAATCTTTCACCACCTCCCAAACTTCCACACTGACTATCTCCCAATAGGCTTTATAAAAATCGATGGTAAAGCCATTCGGTCTTAGAGCCTTTCCATTGGGCATATCTCGCACTGCTTCTTCCACCTCTTCCATGGTGATTGGGTGATTCAAAGATTTATTTTGATCTTCTGTTATTAGCCTAGGAATGGTGGTCATTACATCTCTTATAGCTTCCTCTATGTTGATGTCCGGCTCCAAAGCAATTTGGATGAACTGATTTATGAGGGGGCTGAGATGTCTTGATGGTTTGTAAAGAGGTACCGTGTTCATTCTTCATCTTGATGATTTTATTTACAAATCTGTGATCAATGGTTGAGTGATGGAAAAATTTTCTATTCTTCTCTCCTTCTTTGAGCCATTGGATTCAAGATTTTTGCTTCGACAAGGTTTCCTACTGGTGGCATCTAGCCTGCCACTTCTGCATGAGTACCTATTCTGTGTTTATTGCTTCCTACTTGATATCCCCCTGGAACCACTCCTTATGAATCTTTTCCAACTGTTCCTCCAATAGCTTCTTATCTTTGAATATGTTACCAAAGGCCTCTTGGTTTCAAGACTTTAACCTGGTTTTGATATGTTTGAGTTTTGCTTGGAGTTTGTACATCTTGGTTCCCCTAGTTTCTAGTAGCTCATTCCACCATTGTTTTATTTTTGATATGAACTCTAGATGGTTGAGCCAAAACTTCTCAAATATGAAGGGTTTGTTCCTTGGGGTGCTGAGGATGGTTGCGTTCATAGTTATAGGCTAGCGATCAGAACCTCCACTTGGTAGAATATCGGAATCCACTATGATCCCTTCAAGAAGAATTCTTTCTGTTACTATGAATCTGTCAAGTAGAGAGGCAATTTGCTTATTGCCACCCCTTTTGTCGTTTCAGGTGTATGCACCACTCCTAGGGATGATGTCTACAAGCTTTACTGATTTGATAAAATTATTGAAAGCTTCTGCATCCCGATTGAGCATCTTGATGCCTCCTTTATTTTCTGTGAGAGAAGTGATCATATTAACATCTCCTCCATAGATCGTTTTTGCTAGGGGATATCTATGTTGCAGGTTGGAGAGACTTCTAAGCATTGTCAGTTTTTCCTCTAGTTTCTGAGGGATGTAAACATCAGTGTGGACATAAGTGTTTAAATTTCCAATGATTTGGATTTCTATGGAAATGGATGATTTAGATACCTCTACAGAAATAAGATGTAGGACTCGAGGATTCCAGAGAGTGGCTAAGCCACCCTCCATTCCAATCCTTTCCACCTCTATGCATTCCATTCTTTTGCCAACTTTTTTACTTATAACTTTCATTATCTGGCTAGAACATTTTGCTTCTTGCAAAAAGATCATATTAGGTTGTTCATTTATGACTTTTTCCCTTAATAATCGATGTTTCTTTTGGCTGTTCAACCCTCTAGCATTCCATGAATGTATCTTCATAATTGAGAGATTTCTTAGAAGGTAAGTGTGAAAGCCTCAAGGGCTTTCATCTTACCTGAGTTAAGGAGCATTTGACCGAGCTCTTGGTGTGCCTCATTGTTTGTCCTTCTGCCTCGTTTTTTCCATTGCTTGGGATTCGTGGTGGTTTGATGCAATCCTTGAGCTTTTATCCCCAGTCCTTTTGTTGCTCCAAAGCTTCTTTTATGCACATCCATCTTTGCTTTTTGTCTTGCTAGGAATAATGAGTTTACTCTGTTCACCTCCTCCTCAGGTATGTGTTCTATGCCTTCCTTCTTCCATTGCTCTACCATGTTCAGTAGATCCATACCTTCTTTTTCTAGAATTTCGCTAAGATCCATGTCCTTTATACCCATTTTTCTTGTTATCCTTTCTAAGTATTCTTCGAGTTCCTCTGATAGTACAGAAATTGTGGGATGTTATTCAAAGGGATGGGACTGGGATCTTGTGTCCTCTATGTTGTAATGGTCTGGCTAACCCGCAATGGATCTTGCCCTTGACTGGCCTCCTCTGCCTCCGTTTCTGATTCCAACACCTCAAAGGCATTTCCTGTACTTTTGATGGATGTGCTTGCTTTATGTTGCTGTCTACTATTAGCTCGCTATCTACCAGGAGGTTGGGTGAACGCTTCCTTATTTTTACATGTATTATCCTTGGGTTTTTCGATTGTTTTTCATTGGGCATTCCCTAAAGAAGTATCCATGGTCATGGCATTTTCTACAACAAAATGGGATTTTCTCATAGTCTATAGCTTGAAAGTAAACCTCATCCCTGTATTCCAACCATAGACCCTCATGTAGAGCCCCTGAAACATCCATCTCGACACAGATTCTAACACAGGAGGTATACCTCTTTTATAGTGTTGCCTCTGAAGATTTGATGAAGGTACCTAACTTATTACCTATCTGCTCTAGCGCCGCATGTCTCCAATAGTCAATCTAGAGAGAGAACAGGCGGATCCAGATAGGTACCTATTTGAATGTTTCTTGTTCTGGCGCAAAGTTGGGCTTCCATGGTCTCATGTATAGTCCCACTGAGGTGAAAAAATAGGTTCCTCTGTCAAAGATGCGATCCTTGTCATCTAGATTTGTGAAGACCATTGTGAGGAAGCCTTTGGCTCTTAGGTGAAGCCTCACATCCACTCTTGGCTTCCATTTTTGCTTGATCCACAAGCATAGGGCTAGTTTTGTTAGCCAAAAACCCATAAACTTATAGATCACCGTGTGTTTTACCATGTGATCTCAGTAAGCCTTTAGTTCTGGGTCAAAGATTATTACCCACATGTTTTCTATGGTTTTAGTCTTGTAATGCCCCTGGTTCTACTTCTTTCTGACTCTCATGGCTGTTACTTCCTGATTTGTTCCAAACTGCTACAGATCTTTAGTGTTCCTTGTTATCTTATCCTCAGGTTCCTTCTCTTGTGGTATCTATTTTGGAAAAGGGTTCTCCTTGTCTCTGCCTATTGTATTGTTGCTATTATTGGCTTCTTTTTTCCTCTAAGAAGTCCTGGGCTCCTCTCTTAGTTTCCATTTTTTACTTAGTTCCTCCTATCCTATCTTCTCAGATCCTGATATCTACACCCTGTCCAGTGGGGCTTTATCTTTTTGCATCATTGCCTGTTTGTAAGATGGGGTCCCATTGGACCCCATGCTTTTCATTTGTTGGGTCAAAACCTGTCCTCTTCTGCAAAGTTTTGCACCCCTGGAATTATCCTCCTCGGGAGTTTGGTCCTGTGATCATAGGTTGAATAGGTTTCCTGCAAACCCTAGCTCGCTCCTCCCTGCAACCTAGTCTCCAATGTCTTTTTTTTTATTTATTTTTACCAAGAAAATGTTTACATGACATTACAACATCTTTACCATGTCCCTCATACATTTTTTCTGGTAGATTTAATTTAGAAACTATTATTGTTGGAACATCTTTGGGTACTAATCACATCGAAATTATTTTGTTGATGCATTACAAACTAAATAGTGTGCTTCATCATTAGGAAAAGAAAGATGCAGAGTTAGATCATCGAAATCGAATAAATAGTGATAACATGTAATAAATAGTGATAGCGATGGATAAATAGTGATAGCATTTATTAAATAGTGATTGCAATGGATAGAGTTGATAATTTGACTGTTAGAGTATACGGCTAGCTTTGACTTACAACTATAAAATTTTAAGTAAGGATGAGGACTCTAACTAGTTTATAACTAAATTTATATAAAACATATATTTATTAAATCAAAATATTACCCTATATGGGTTCAAATAAATATATGTTGACTCTCCGCAATAACTATTTACCTAATAGATTTTGAGTAAGTAAAAGTTAAGTTATTTATTTTATTTTAAGTTATTAAGTATTATTTTATATCATTTTATATTTATTAATATTATTAGTAGCTTTTATAATTTTCTATTTTCTTTTTAGTTTTTATTTGGTCAGAAACTATAAGTTTAATTATTTATTAATTTATCCTTATTTATGTATTTAGTTGGTCCTACCATTTTAGTTAGTCCTAACTTAAAATAAAATAAATAACTTAACTTTTACTTGGTCAAAATCTGTTAGGTAAATATTTGTTGGGGAGAGTCAACATATATTTATTTGAACCCATCTAGGGTAATATTTTGATTTAATAAATAATTTTTTACATAACTTTAGTTATAAATTAGTTAGAGTCGTCATCCTTAATTAAAATTCTATAGTGTGGGTCAAATCTAGCTGTTATAGTCTAACAGTAAAACTATCAATTCTATCCATTGCTATCACTATTTATTCTATTTCCATTATTTGAGTTTGCATCTTGTCCTGATGAACCACATTGGTTGGTTCGGAACATGTCTACAAAATACTCTGGATGTCATTAGTACCGAAAGATGTCACAACAATCATAATTATGGATCACAGAAGTCTAAATTCAGAAAATAAAACTATTGTAAAACCATCATAGGTCCATCTTATCCACAAATATATCAAGCTTCTAGAGGGATCAAATCTCTTGAGATGCAAATTTATTTTAAAGTGAAAATGGATTTGACCCTCTCAGCCCTCGATAGATTTGGGATTAACATGGATCTAGTGAAAATGGATTTGAATATATCAAGCTTTGAGAGGGATCACATCTCTTGAGATGCAAACTTATTTTAAAGTGAAAATGGATTTGACCCTCTTGGCCCTTGATAGATTTGGGATTAACATGGATCTAGTGAAAATGGATTTGACCTTCTCGACCCTTGATAGATTTGGAATTAACATGGATCTTAATATCAAAACATGTCCCAACAATCATAATTATGAATGTGAGAAGTCGAAATTTAGAAATTAAAAACTACTGTAAAACCATCCTAGATCCATCTTAACCCTGAATATATCAAGCTTCGAGAGGGATCAAATCTCTTGAGATGCAATCTTATTTTAAAGTGAAAATGGATTTGATCCTCTCGGCCCTTGATAGATTTGGGATGAAGATGGATCTAGGCTGGTTTTTATGCACACATTCCACATCTAATCATCCATCTCTCCCTCTCTCTCTCTCTCTCTCACTCTCTCCCATTCTCTACTTGCTTCATCACTCTGTCCTCCTCTCTCTCAAGTCCTCTCTCTCTTCCTTACTCTCTTTGCCCTTCTCTCCCTACTCTCTCTCTACCCTCCCCACATCTTTATCTCTCTACCCTCTAACTTTTTCAGTATCTCCCTCCCTCTTTCATTATTTCTCACCCCCTCTCTACCACCTCAATCACTATGTCTCCTTCTCCCTCATCTATCCTCTCTATCTTCCCTTCTATCCTCTCTCTCTCTCTCTCTCTCTCTCTCTCTCTCTCTCTCTCTCTCTCTCTAGGTTGTCACTCCATCACTTTCTACCTCCATCTTTCTATGCCTTTGTTCATCCATCCTTTTCTCCTCCCCTCCAGCTCCATGTTTCTTTCCATTCCTCTCTCTTCTCCCTCCCCTCCTCTCTCTCTTAATTCACATCTCTCCCTGTCTCTTACACCTCCCTCTCCCTCTCTCTCACCTACCCATCCCTCACAGGAAACCACCCAAAAAAAAATACTTGAAAATAACTTATACTCAAGTAAATGACAAATCTACCATCAATTACTTCCCACCATAAGTTAAGCAATTTTATGCATAAAAAAGTGGATAGGAATAATATGTAAAAAATATACTTAGAGTAGTTACTTCACACAATTATTTATGTTTTCTTTTACACTTATGTAGAAGTAAAATTGTAAATCTGTAGAATTTTACTACCCACCAAAAAAAGTTGTTTTGCTTGAGTAAGCAATTTAATTATCCACTTCACATCTCAATTTATTAGTTTTTGCCAAAGCAAGGCTATAGGATCATTTGTCTATCAACCATTATAATTTAGCATTGACCAATGTAACTTATGGTTATTTTTGAAATGGATATAGGATGATTTGTCTATCAACTATTATTAATTTAGCACTGACCAATGTAACTTCTAATTATTTATGGAAATTTTCCTAAAACATAATGTGTAACTTAAGTTGAAGCTATGTTGACCTCATAAACAAAATTACAATATTAATTAATCTAAGATTTAAATGTTTTCACTACATCTCCACCATACTTTGATTTATATTACTTTTAACCTTTTATTATGTTTTAATTGAGTCGACATATAAATGTTAAATTTTAAAAATTTATGTGAACACATCTACCTCTATATATATTTTTAATTAGGGTCAACATTGAACCGAGATTAAATTTGTTAAATGTTAAATTCTTCAAAATTATGCTTGACATCCACCCCATACGTGGTTGTAAAAAGGACATTGAAATTAGATTAATTTTTTTAAATGTTAAATTATAAAAAAATATGCTTGACATCCACCCCATACGTGGTTGTAAAGGGCCTCCCTACCCAATAAAATTAAAATAAAATATTTATAAAATATTTTGATGTTGAAATGAGTTATGGTTTTTGGGCATCTGGTATTGATTGGACATGATATTGTCCTATGTTATTTTATTGTAGAATCATCTCAACATCCAATTGAAAATTGGTTTTTGAAAAATCAAAACGTTTTAGACACATGGATAAGGAATTCTAATTCATTATCGTAAATAATTTCAATTTCTCTAATTATCATAGAAAGCATCAAATATTTAAGGGTGATTTCTCTAGTGTTTCTAGGGATAGCACTAATTTTAGAAAATTTTGATTCGTAGAATGATTTTATCGGTGATTTATAGAGTGATTTTAGGATCTAGAAATATTGTGATGTTTCTAAATTCTATATAGTGTAACCCTACGAGCAATAAAAAAGAGAAAGTGAGTAAGTGTGATGAAAATAGAGGAGGGTAAAATGAACGTATAATCAGGACATAGAGAGTGAATCGAGTGAAGCTAGAGAATCCATTGAAACTAGAGTTTTCTGAGTATGCGTATGCACATATTTTATTAAATGAAATATAATTATGTTGATGAATTTTCTTTGTCAAAATATAAAAGAATTCTAGTCTCTTTGTGAAAACTAGAATTAGTAGAAGTTCGAGCCTATGTGAAATATCTTGTTAAATTAGAAGAGTTTAAGTATATGTGTAAAGTCTTAAATTAATGATAGATTTGTTGATTGATTTGTCATGTTAAAAATAAATCTTGCATAAAGATTAAGACAATTTAAATGAAGTGAACCATGTGAAGAACACAGTACATGCATAGATGTTTTTTGTGATTTTGACATCTCAGAAGTAGAGAAGTTATAAATTTCGAAATACATTAAGTGGTATTAGAGAAGGTGTTCTCTTTGGTAAAGGAAGTCAAAGTAGGATTTCTATTTGGAGGGGAAATTAGAGATTGTAGCATCAAAGGTTTAAGAAATATGAATGAGTTAAATATGTTTTTATTTTAAATTTCGATTGGAGTTACATGGATTGGGCTCTTGGAGAAAGATAAAGAATTGTAATTTATTTGAGTGTATGAAGAAAATTTCACTTTAGGAGGACACTCCTTGGATGTGAAAGAATAATGGAATATATACAACAACAGAGTTCAAAACAAAAGGATTAAATACTCCAACATAAATATATGTTCAAATGACATCAAATATAGAGGTAAATTTTCTCTCTCGTTTTGAATAAATTTGTGGAAGGAATTGTTGATTACAGGTAGCGGTGATGAGGATAATTATAGTAAGAGAATTGTAACCAAGGTCAGATAAACTCCATGGAGATCGTGGAAAATAAATTTATAATTTATAACTGAGGTTAGAAGGAGGACAAGTGGATGTTCTCAGGGAAAGTGAAGATCTACAGAAGCCTAAAAGTAGCAGAGAAGCTCAAGAAGTTCTAAAATATAGAATAAGGGATACTAATAGTCTTGGCTCAAAGGTAGGTTGGTGAGGTATTGCAATAGGTTAACGAGTAACTTGCTATTGCAGAGGCTTGGATGCAATCTATAAGTGTACAAGGAAAATATCTCAGAAGAGGTTTGAAAGTTCAATGAAGAATTTAAGATATTTCTTAGATATAGAACAGGGCCTTAGGTTAAAAATTCAAATATAATGTTTATAGATTTTGATGAAGAAATGAGGTTTCTAGAAGAATCTCTAGCATGAGGTATTGATCCGGATTTAAACAGGAACGCAATAGATTACAGAGATAACCATAAATATAGAGATGTGATAACCATAAACAAAGAGATGCAGCGGAAATAATACTTCATTTCATTGATGGAAAATACTGAAATATGC
>APFE031028746.1:101100-185841 GCA_000404065.3 Pinus taeda | reverse complement strand
GCATGAGTGGCTGCCATGTATTTTGCCTCTGTAGTTGATAGTGCCACTACAGATTGTTTCTTACTCATCCAACTGACCACACCTCCAAATAGGTTAAACACATACCCACTTATAGATCTTCTCTGATCTAGATCTCCAACCCAATCTGCATCAACAAAGCCATGAATATCTAACACTTTGTCCAATCTTGGTCCTCCTTGGTAGCACAAACCATAATCACTAGTGCCATGCAAATACTTGAAAACCTGCTTCACTGTTATCTAGTGCTCCTTCCCTAGTTTTGACATAAACCTGCTCAATACTCCAAATGCATGTGCAATGTTTGGTCTAGTACAGACCATTGCATACATCAGGCTACCGACTGCACTTGCATATGGAACACGAGACATGTCCTCTTCCTCTTCTTGTGTCTTGGGACACTTTTCAGCAGATAACTTCACACCTACAGGAACAGGAACTTTCACTGGTTTACTATCCTACATATTAAAACTCTACAATATTGTCTCGACATACTTCCTCTAGTTTAACCAGAGCTTCCTATTTGTACGATCTCTTTTAACTTTGATGCCCAAAATGCAGTTTGCAGCACTAAGATATTTCACGTCGAATTTTAAGGACAATCGGGTCTTCAAATCCTGGATAATTTCTTTGTCATTTCCAACCAACAACATATCATCCACATACAAGACAAAATAAATAACAAAGTCGCCAATTAATTTAAAATACATACAGTGATATGCTTTGCTTCTGGTGAAACCAAGTCCCTGTATAAATGTATCAAATTTCTGATACCACATCCTTGGTGACTGTTCTAACCCATACAGAGACTTCTTTAACTTGCATACTAGTTCTTTCTTACCCTTCACCGCAAAGCCTTCAGGTTGCTTCATGTAGATTTCCTCTTCCAAATCCCCGAAGAAATGCTGTCTTCACATCCATCTGTTCTACCTCAAAATCAAAAGCAGCAGCAACAGATAAAAGTAATCTAATAGAAGTTACCTTGGCAACAGGAGAAAAAATATCACCAAAATCAATCCCTGGCACCTGGGAATAACCTTTTCTACCAAACGAGCTTTGTATTTCTCCACCTTTCCTTCTGCATTTGTCTTCTTCTTGAACACCCATTTGCTGCCAATGGGTTTCATTCCAACTGGCAACTACACCATATCCCAAGCCTCATTTTTGCACAAAGATGACATTTCATCAACCATGGCCTCTTTCCAGAGTTTTCCATCCTTTGAATCTACTGCTTCGTTCACAGTTCTGGGATCATCATCAGTAATAGATAAAGAAAAATTTGAACAAAAAGTAGATGGACTATACCTTTCTGGTTGCCTTCTTTCCCAAACTGATCTTCTCAGACCCAGAGTTTGTGGCTCTTTATCTTCTGATTCCTCTTCTGCTGTAGAGTATGATTCTTCCTCCTTTAGCTCTAACTTTATCTTCCTAGGATCCTTCAGTTGGACTTCATGTTTAATAACATCTTTCACCTCTCTAAACACCACATGTCATTTGTACACAACCTTCCTTGTCACTGGGTTCCAAAGCTTATAACCCTTTAAACCATTCTTACATCCAATAAAGATGCACTTTTCAAATTTACTATCCAACTTGGTTTGTTTCTCCTTTGAAACATGTACATATGCATCACATCCAAATACCCTTAGATGTGAAAGAGAGGGTTTCTTACTAGTCCATACGTCTTGTAGAGTCTTATCCTCAAATGCTGATGAAGATGACCTGTTGACCAGGTAACATGCAGTATCCACCGCCTCTGCCCAAAATTCTTGTCCTAACCCGGCACCACTGAGCATGATTCTTGCCCTTTCCATCAAAGTCTTGTTGATTCTTTTTGTAACTCTATTTTACTGAGGTGTATATGGACTAGTCTTCTGCCTTGCTATACCATACTTCTTACAGAATTCTTCAAATTCCTTGCTGGAAAACTTTCCACCATTATCTGTCCTCAACACCTTTATCTTCTTCTCTGTCTAATTTTCCATGAAAGCCTTAAATTTTTTAAATCTGTCAAAGAGTTCAGAGTTCTTCTTAAGGAAATATATCCATGTATTCCTTGAGAAGTAATCTATGAATCGTACATAGTACACAGACTTACCTAGTGATGGAACCTTCATAGGTCCAAACACATCACTGTGCACAAGCTCTAATATTTGTTTCACCCTCTTACTACTAGTGGGGAAACTCACCCGATTCTTCTTCCCATATACACAATTTTCACAGAAATCAAAATCTAGAGAGCTATTACTCATACCTTCTACCATACCTTTACCATGAAGTATTCAAAGGCCCTTCTTTCCAATATGTCCAAGCCTTTGATGCCACATCATGGTCTTCTCTCCAGAGACCATTAGATTTTCTACTCCACTTTCAAGAAGTACAGAAATGTTGCACTAATCAACAACCATGCTACATTGCAACTTGTACAAATTTCCAATTCGAACTCCCCACATTAACACCAATGCTCTTCGAACCATTTTGCATGTATCTTTCTCGAACACTGTTTTTACACCTGTATCACCCAACTTGTTTACGAAAGTTATATTTCTCGCCAATGGAGGAATATGTAAAACACCCGGAAGTGTTCTAACCCTTCCACCTTGCAACTTCAACTTTACTTTTCCATGACCAATGATTCTAACCTTCCTATCATTCCCTAAGAAGACATCACCACCATCATATTTCTCATACTCGTAGAACCACTTCCTATGGGGAGTGAAGTCAAATGATGCACATGAGTCAATTAACCATGCTTCATGATCTACATGTGTACTTGAAAAAGGAAAAAACACATCCCCACCTTCATCTAAGGTGGTTTTTTCCTCTACAAAAGGAGCATCATCAGATCCCTTTTCTTTATTAGGAGCTTTGGATTTACAGTCTCTTTTGTAGTGCCCTTCCTTTCTAGATTTCTAGCACACCACATTTACAGGGTTTCCTGGAGATTTAGATCTCCCTCTAGATTTATATCTCTCACTCGATGACTTATTTTTGTTTCTGTTCTGGAACCGTCCTTGTATAGACAAGGCATCACCATTCTAACTCTCCATACTTTTTTGTCTCATCTCCTCCGTGAGCAAGGCTGAGACTATTTCATCAAACTGTAAGGTAGTTGCATTACTACCTATTGAAATAACCAGACTATTTAATGAATCTAGTAGAGAACACAACAAACTAATGCACTTATCTTCATCTGAAATTTTAATATCAACAGATGCTAACTGACTTACCACAGTATTAAATGCGTTCAAATGCTTTGTAACCCAGTCTCCATTTTTCATCCTCAAGTTATACAAATTTTTCCATAGAAACAGTTTATTCACCAGAGACTTAGATTGGTATAAAGTCCCTAACTTGTTCCACAAATCCTTCACCGTAGCTTACCCTGATACATTAAAAAATACTGAATCTGAGACACACAATCGTATTGTGCTCTTTGCCTTCGGATCCAACTTCTTCCATTCTTCATTGGACACTCCCATTGGTTTAGTACCTGGATCTACTGCGATCCACTGATCTTTATCCACCAACAGATCCTCCATCTTGAGTTTTCACAACTCAAAACTCTGAACATTAAATTTCTCAATCTCTATCTTTCCAGTGCTTGCCATCTTCTTTCACCACTAGAATCGATCTCGCAGATCTCCCACTGAACAAGGTCTGCCACAGGCTTGAGTGAAACCCCTCAGCAACAAAGGCATCTCCTTGAAGCCAAAACTGCTTGGATACCAAATGTAAATTTTAACCCCATACAGAAATTACCTGCATATGAATTTTAAAAACACATAAAATAAACAATGCGAGAGCATAACACACAAAACACATATACATAGAGATTTTTCCGTGGATCCCAAAACCTAGACTACCAACTTCATTTTACATTATGTTCATTTTAATGTTACAATACATATTTATACATGCCGAAGTGTCCAATACCATAGACCTAAAACCATCGCGTCCAAAACATGTGCGAAAATCATGCACAAAACCATAGGTAGGTCCGCCCAACTTAACATAGGGTCCAAAACTAAAATTTTCTGAGGCGCTACCCTGGACCCCATAAAGTGGGGTTACAGGTATACCTCAAACTCCTTGTGACCCCTCGCCCACTACACAATTGCCGCAATGAAGGGAGGGGGTCTGACCCCCCTTAACCCGCTAGTTAATTACGTGGGCTAGTCGTGGAAAGAATATAACACAACCAAACATTGAAAAAGTAAGAATTAACTCACATGAGCTAAATTGAAGGTTGCTCTATTCACGAAACACCATAGGATGAAAGAATTTGTGAACTGTGTCATACTAAGAGCATTCTCCAGCTCTTACTTACATCCGTTCAAATTTCCAAAACATTTGCCACACTACCAACCTTCTTGACTTATTCAATTAACAAAACTCTTGTGATATAGGAATGCTTCTTTCCCTTATCTTTGATCATAGAAATAAAATGTTAAAAAGCTTCAATTAATCTCTTATTTTCTTAAGGTGTGATAGACCTCAATGATCTTTAATGGTCGTTGTCATCATCATCATTATTAATTGAGCCAACATTTAAATGTTTAGATTCATATACAAACACTATACATCTTCCCCATAACAGGAGACATATTACTTTTACCCTTCTACTATTTTTTAGTTGAGTCCACATGTAAATAACTACAAATATTTATGCAAGTACAACATCTTGCCCATATCCTTTTTCTTTTAAGTTTAATTTAACAATGTTATAAAAATAAATTAAAATAAAATATTTTAAAATAATGTGAATGGGTTGGTTTATAGAACACTGTGATTGATAAAGCATCTGATATTGTAATAAATCATATTATACAACGTCAATAATAATTTACCAATAAAACATTAATATGATAATGTCATACTTATGATTTTTTTTATAAAAAAATATGTAACACCTAATTTTATTCATAAAAATATCATACAATATAAAAAATATAAATTTCAAAAAAAATGTACACATCTAATACTTTAAATCCTACACCTTTCTTATTAATTTTAATTTATTATAGGAAAACATTAATAACATACTTATTTATGATTTCTGATTATAATTTTACTAATAAACAAAAAATTAAAATAAGAAAAAGAAATGGTTTTATTAGATTTAAATATGTTTGTTATTCATTTGACATTAAAGATTTAAATTAAATATAATAATAACAAACATATTTCACTCAGTTTTTTCCATGATATTTTAAAATTATATACCAACTTTAAAATTGCATCTATATCTATATAAATATAATATGTGTGGATCTTAAAAACATTATTGTTTTGTTGTCGTTTATGGCTTAAAGAATTAAGCACCGTAGCTGCTGCCTACCACCCTCTGCCCAGTAATTGACGCGCACCACTTGATATTCGCTAAGAATTGGAATTTGAAGGGCAAAATTGATATCACAAGGCATTTACTCATATTTGATATTTAAAAAATTAGCATAAATGTTTTGCTTAATGTGTTTTAAAATTTACAAATTATATTTTCAATGGCTTATTTTCTTCGGAGAACGTTATTAATACTGTATATCAAGTTGTGTTTCATTTTAGCTGAGGTTCGTCATAATATTACCTGTGGAAACCATTCTAGATGACAATTTGCCAGGAGTGATAAACTACGTGTAAGGAAGTCTCGTGCGACATAATCCTCCCTGTACTTTTAACTGCTTGCAAGCCAGTTGGAAAATGACACCGAAGGGTCTGTCACATCCATTTACGTGTGAAGCATGGATTCACACTGGAAGGATGGTGCCCCGGAAGGAATAGGGGGACATTAATGCTACCTCTCCTCGAAAATTACCATATTTTCTGAACATAGACAGATTTTTCTGCCTTCGGTTGCGATTTTGGGGATGCACATCACAATTTCACAATTTTACAGTGGTGAAATTGTGCATACTTTCACGTTTCGTAGCAATTCCTGTGAAAATTATGCAACTGGCAGCGAGATTGGAATGTGCATAGACAATTTTTTCTAAAGTTAGAAATGAAATAGTGTCAACGTGAAACCATGATACCTATTTTCTCTTGCCATGCAAGTCCTGACGGCGGACATCCCAAGGATTCAACAAATTGACTCGCGTTTGTTATTCTTTTAGTAATTTATTTTATCTGTGTTGGAGTGGGTTATTCTGGATGCATGACATGCTTGTTATCTGAATGAATCGCTATTACCGTGTTGAAGGGAGAAACGAGGGAACACAGGCAATTGGAGTAAAGGGATTTGCAATTTCTACTAAAGCATAACAGCACATAACCTCAATGATGGGAATGGAGGAAGAAGAACAAGAAAAGAAACCTGTGGAGGATCCTGTAATGATCAAGAAGAAGCAGAAGCAATCAAGCACAGAAACAAAAGAAGCAACCGCAGAGGAAGAAGCTGTTCCAGGAGCTTCCAATGAGGAGGACCTCTCGGAAGAGCTACATGTGGCGTATGCACAGAAACAAAAGAAGCAACCGCAGAGGAAGAAGCTGTTCCAGGAGCTTCCAATGAGGAGGACCTCTCGGAAGAGCTACATGTGGCGTAGGAATAGGGAGTTGAACACAGAAACAAAAGAAACAACAACAGAAGAAGCTTTTCCATTGGAGGATCCTCTTATGATTAAGAAGAGGAAGAGGAAGTTGAGCACACAGACAGAAGCAGCAACAACGGAAGAAACTTTTTCATAGGCTTCTAATGAGCAAGAACTCCGGGAGGAGGACATGCAGCTATCGTTATGGGATTGCGAGAAGGTAAGTATCTCTTTTCTTTGTCATGTGTTTTGTGTTCTCATTCTGTTTCTTATTTAATCTTCTACGAATTTTGTATATATGAAGAATATTTTGATTTACAAACCACAATCCAATTTACATCATCGTTGATTTTGGTTGATTTTGTTGCTAGTATTTCCTTGTAAGCCTTCTCATAAATAACTTCTGGTAAATACCTACAACTTTCTACTAATTATGACTTTAAAAATATTTTTATTTCTATATGAACGGCCATAATAATTTCTCTTACTAATGTTGGTTGCAATCGGTTACTGGATAAGTGTGCTAAATTGGCCTGCCCCTCGATGATGTGTTGTTTGGGTGTATGTTTGGAAGACAATAATCTGACATACCTCTTTTATGGTGTTCGGAATCCCTCATACTATTATAAAATCTCCTCTTTTCTCTTTTAAGAATTCTGTTATTGAATGCCAAATATATTGCTGAATTTGCTTAGATTTCTATCTTGTACTTACTGTGTTGTTTTACTAAGTAAAAGTATCAATTGAGATTGATGCACAAGGGTTTTGTAGTTTTTAATATCATAGAATTTGCTTAGATTTCTACCCTGTACTTGCTTTGTGTTATTTTGCTTAGCCTTGTGTTGTTTTGCCAAGTAAAAGTTTCAAGTGGGATTGATGCTAAGGGTTTATAATCTTTTTTTTTTATATCATATCAGAAGAGTACTCACTTTAAATTTCATGAATAAACTTTGGCTATAAATATTCAGCACCAATACTTCTGGCTGGGTGGCAGCGTGGAAAACACATTTTCATTGTGATTATGCGAATTAATATTAGTATATGTGTTTGATATTAAATATCAACTGAGTACGTTTCATTGAAGTTATTTGGGTTAAGTTTTAGTATAAGTCTTTGATATTAATACTTCATTGTCAAGCAGGCTAAACGTTTATGTCTCACGTGCCTGAATTCATTGGGTTAAGAAAAGCTAAAATGTTAGTGAAAATGTAAAGAGTAAATCTAAAGAGATAGAGATGGGATGTGATACAAAACGTTCGATCCATTATTATAAATTGAGCCCACTATTAAAATTTATAATAAACAATTGATATAAATTGAAAATCAGATAAAACATCACAAACCACCAGTATATTACCCTACACCTAAAATTTGTCGATTAGCATTTCTACCTTTGCGATATTAACCCATATAGTTCTCTTCCTAACACTAAATTTGGTGATTATTAAGCCATCCATACCGGGTATGATTACCTTTACTTTTCTCCCTCTAAAAAGTTAGTTAGTTATGCAATATGGTCTCATGTCCAAGTCCACGATCAATTAAAGGTATGAAAACCTATTATGGGTAGCTTGTGGGATTTGAAATTTTCTACAAGATAAATAAAATAAAATACGATTTAGTGTTTAGTAATAAAGAATTATTTATAATTTTTTTCACAGGTCAGGTAATACAATGGAGGATGATAAAATAAAAATATTATTGATTTAATACAATGGAGGATAATAAAATATTTTTAATATAAATATTATTCATTTAAAATCTTATGCGTAAAGTATTATATACAGAGGATTGATGATGGTTGAATATAATTTTAAATGATTATTAAAGTAAATCAACTAAATTTATTTTTATTAAATTTAATTTTATATCATATATTTTATATTTTTATAATGAGATAAAAAATAAATAATAATTAGGTTTAATACATATATTTTAGTGTTTAAATTTTATATAAATGTTATAAGAATTATATATATAATATAATATTGAATTAGGAGATATTGGAATCTTTAAATTGTATTTATTTTTTCTAGTATAAAGTGTTTTGGTTTTAATTTTAAATATATATTTTGATTTAAATTTAAAAGGTTATATATCACATTTTTGAGCGTTGGACTTGTTGAATGCTGAATTGTAAAACATATTTTTTAATACATCTTTTTAATATAAATTCAAGAATATTATATATTACAATTTTGAACAATTATTTTTCATCATTTTGTGAAATACAACATTCCATTGCACATTTATAGCTTTTATAAATGTCCTTACTCCTGGACCAACATGGTAAATTTGGGATAAAAAGATTTCTTGTGAACAAATGCTTTAAAGATTGGGCGATAATAAAAAAAGGTGAGGCAATGGAAGAAATTTACTAATTTTGACCTGCCTTACAAAATAAATATATGTTTATTTTAGACCAACAATTATATGTTTCCAAATTTTCATTTTTAATATATATGTTTTTTTTTAATTTTATGTAGTGAACAACTTACCATAAAATATTGAATTATTTTCATATCAATGTTAATTTTTATAAGAATTTAATAAATTTGCTTACATCTTATCATATTTTCCATCTCCTCTATTTGGTATGGGCCTTAAATATGTGAGAGATTAATTTGCAATCATGAAATTAAGTATTTTGTCATCTATTTTAACATTTTTTTAGTCATATTGATACAAATGCTATGACATGTTTTCAATCACATTTGATTTCAGGTTCTCTAGATTTTATAGTGAGTGTTCCATGTAATTTCAAACCAAGATTCCAGATTTAATAAGTCATTTGTAAGTTATAGTCATTTTGTTTCTTCATTATAATAAATATGTGAAATTTTATAACATAACTATATTAATGAAAGGTAATTTTTTAATAAAATCTTTATTAGGGAAAAGTTAATTTTTTATTAGAACATCACTCTTCAAAAAAAATTAAACATAATTTTTATTTGATGAGAAACCTAAAAACCCAAAACCTCACAAAAAAAAGAATGTTTAATAGGGAGAAAGGAATCTAAATTCCAACTTTATTTTCACTACTCACCATCAATAGCCCCACAATGCCAACTAAAATTTTACCATGAACATGACATTTAATGAAAATTGGAATTTTGGGCGATGAATGTGTACATTTATCCTATTTCTCCTTAATTAGGAGCTTGGTACTCACCACCCACATTTAGATAAAGTTGGAAATGATAATCTTAAGTCAATATGTAAAATGTGTTGTTGCATGGCAGCTTCGTCCCTAACATCCAAAAGTGAAATATGCAAGGCTTAGCTGCTGAAATGATGACACAGATTAAATTGGTAGCTGGTGAGCTTGATCACAACTATTTCCTTACTTTTATCTCTTCTTCTCCGTTACAACATTCATAACATCAAGGCATAATTGGATAGGCATTTGGTACTAAAGAAAGTCAAGAAATGAAGTCAATAATCTCTTTCTCCAACTAGTCGATTTGAGGAGCATTTTTACATTTTTAAGTGCTCATAGATTTTTTTAGGTTTTCCTTGATATCACAAATGAAGCTCATGAAATTTTCCAATAAGGCCTTTGAACAAACAATCAAATATACTGAAGAACATTTTGCAAATAAATATATCTATATGGTAAATAAAACCTCTATTTTCTCCTTTTTTTTAAAAATAGAAATCACAGAGTTTAACGCGATAGAACACTTTATTAATTCAAGCCAATACATCACAATGTATGGACATAACAATATGGAGAATACAAACTCTGACTCAACTACAACTTAGTTACAATGGAAAACAATCACTCAACTACATTCGAAAACAATAACTTCCACAACATCTAGTAACTCACTTAGATCGACATCATTTCTTGACTACTAGGAAGGCAACTCAACAAACCTATCACATTTCTATACACTTCCATTTCTACATTATTTTAACATCCCCGCTTAATGGAGAAATGGATTTCCTATAACATAAATAAAAATTCCTATTGGCCTAAGTCTTAGTTAGGCTTACAAATATGACTCAAACATTTCATTTTGACTTTCTTTGCTTCAACATATTGATGAAATTTCTTGTTGGACTTCCTACTCCAAACTCTAACACTTTCAACCTATTCAGTCTTCTTCCCACTCCAAATCATGAAATTCTGATATTTCTCCTTATTGAAACTAGGATGATCCCAGTCCATTTCAACTCCTTTCTCAACAAGTTCATTTTTGTTGGGTTGTGTTATATTCTTTCCATGACTAGCCCTAGTAGTTGAACTCGGGTTAAGAGGGGGCCAAAGCCCCCCCTTCGTTGTGTCAGGTATAGTGGGAGGGGCGGAGGGGTGGTGGCAGGAATCAGCACCCTTGTGGGGGTCGAGGGGGCAGTAGCCCCCATCTATGGGGACTGGGGCAACACCTCGAGGAAATTTTTTTTGGACCCTATATTAGGTGGGAAGATCTACATATGGTTTTGTGCATGGATTTCACACTAGGTCTTGGAAGCAATGGTTTTCCATCCATGCTATTTTGTAGATATAATAAAGGGAACTATGGTTATGTTCTCATCTAGGATTAATGGATTGGGGTTTATGGATGCTTCTACATCTATATATATGTATTGTAATATTGAAAGGAATATAATGAAAAATCAATCTGGTAGTCTCGCTTTTGGTATCTAGGGGAAAATCTCTGTGTATATTTATTTTATGTGTTATGCTCTTGCCATTGTTTATTTAATGCTTTTAGAATTTTTATGCAGCTAATTTTTGTACAGGGTTAAAACCTACATTTGGTATCAGAGCTATTTTGTCTTCAAGGGGATGCCTTTGCCACTGAGGGATCTTTTCTCGGGCCGATGGTAGACTCTGTTCAGTGGGAGATCTGCAAGATCAATTCTGGTGGTGAGAGAATATGGTAAGCAGTGGAAAGATATAGATCAAGAAATTAAATGGTGGGAGTTTTGAGTTTTGCAAACTGAAGATGGAGGATTTGTTGGTGGATAAAGATCAGTGGATCGTGGTAGATCGACATACTAAACCAACAATAGTGTCCGATGAAGAATGGAAGAAGTTGGATTGGAAGGTAGAAAGAACAATATGATTGTGTGTCTTAGATTCAGTATTGCTGAATGTATCAAGGGAAGCTACAACCAAGGATTTGTGGGACAAGTTAGGGACTTTGTACCAATATAAGTCTTTGGTGACCAAACTGTCCCCACAAAAAAGGCTGTATAACCTGAGGATGAAAGATGGAGACTCGATGACAGAGCATCTGAACGCATTTAGTATTGTGGCAAGCTAGTTATTATCTATTGATATTAAAATTTCAGATGAAAATAAGTGAATCAATTTGTTGTGTTCTCTACCAGATACATGTGATAGTCTGGTTGTTGCAATAGGTAGCAATGCAACTGCCTTGCAGTTTTATGAAATAGTCTCATCCTTGCTGATGGAAGAGATGAGACGGAAAACTATTCATATCTAGAATGGTGATGCCTTGTTTGTATGAGGATGGTTTGACAATAGAATAAAAAATAAGTCCTCAAGTGGGAGATCTAAATCTAGAGGGAGATATAAATCTCCAGGAAAATGTGTAAAGGTGTGTTGGAAATGCAGAAAGGAAGGGAAATACAAAAGGGACTATAAATCTAAATCTATTGAGAATGAAAAGGGATCTCATCATGCTCCTTCTGCAGAGGCAAAGACCACCTCAGATGAAGGTGTGGATGTGTACTTGGATTCTTCTTGAAGTACACATGTAGATCATGGGGCATGGTTGACTGACTCATGTGCATCCCTTCACTTCCCGCCCCATAGAGAGTGGTTCTGCGAGTATAAGAAATATGATGGTGGTGATGTCTTCTTAGGGGATGATAAGAAGGGTAGAAACATTATTCATGGGAAATTCAAGTTGAAGTTGCAAGGTGAAAGGATTATAACACTTTCAGATGCTATGCATATTCCTACATTAGCCAGAAATTTAATTTCTGTAAGCAAGTTGGATGATGCAAGTGTAAAAATAGCGTTTGAGAAAGATACATGCAAGATGGTTCGGGGATCACTAGTATTGATGTAGGGAGTTTGGATTGGAACTCTGTACAAGCTGCATGGTAGCATTGTTATTGATGGGTGCAACAGTTATGTGGCTTTTAAAAGTGGAGTAGAAAATCTAGTGGTCTCTATAGAAAAGACCATGCTATGGCATCAAAGACTTGGACATATTGGAGAGAAGGGCCTTCGAATACTTCAAGGTAAAGATATGGTAAAAAGTATGTCTAATAGCACTTTGGATTTTTATTTCTGTGAAAATTATGTATATGGGAAGCAGAATCGGGTGAGTTTCCCCTCTGATCATAAGAGGACGAAACAAATATTAGAGCTTGTGCACAGTGATGTGTTTGCAACTTTGTTGGTTCCATCACTGGGTAAGTTTGTGTACTATGTATCATTTATAGGTGACTTCTCAAGGAATACATGGATATATTTCCTCAAGAAGAAATCTGAATTCCTTAACAAGTATTTAAGGCTCTTGTGGAAAACCAAATAGAGAAGAAGATAAAGGTGCCGAGAATAGATAATGGTGGAGAGTTTTGTAAGAAGGAATTTGAAGAGTTATGTAAGAAGTGTGGTATAGAATGGCGGTAGACTACTCCACAAACACCTGAGAAAAATGGAGTTGCATAAAGAATGAACAAGACGTTGATGGAAAAGGCAAGAAGCATGCTCAGTGGTGCCGGGTTACGATAGGAATTCTGGGCAGAGGTGGTGGAGACTGCATGTTACCTGGTTAACAGATCACCTTCATCAGCATTGGAGGATAAGACTCTAAAAGAAGTATGGAATGGTAAGAAACCTTTTCTTTCACATCTGAGGGTATTTGGATGTAATGCATATGTACATGTTCCAAAGGAGAAAAAAACAAAGATAGTAAATAAAAAAAGTGCATTTTTATTGGGTATAAGGATGGTTTAAAAGGTTATAAGCTTTGGAACCAAGTAAAAAGGAAGGTTGTTTACAATCGAGATGTGGTGTTTAGAAAGGTGAAAGATGTTATTAAACATGAAATGGTACCAAAGGAACTCGAGAAGATAGAGTTTGAGCTAAAGTGGGAAGAATCAGACTCTACAACAGAAGAGGAAATAGAAGATGAAGAGCCACAAACTTCGGGTGTGAGAAGAGCAGTTCGAGAAAGAAGGAAATGAGAAAGGTATAGTCCATCTACTTTCTGTTCAACTTTTTCTTTATCTATTACTGATGATGATCCCAGAATTGTGAAGGAAGCATTAGATTCAGAGGATCGAAAACTCTGGGAAAAGAGGCCACGGTTGAGTAAATGGAATGTTTGCACAAAAATGAGGCTTGGGATCTAGTGGAATTGTCGGCTGGAAGGAAGCCCACTGGTAAAAAATGATTGTTCAAGAAGAATATGAATGCAGAAGGAAAGGTGGAGTAATACAAAACTCGGTTGGTAGAAAAAGGTTATTCCCAAGTGCCGGAAATTGATTTTGGTGATATTTTTTGTCCTATTGCCAAGTTGGCTTCTATTAGATTACTTTTATCTGTTGTTGCTGCTCTTTATTTTGAGGTAGAACAGATGGATGTGAAAACAAAATTTATTCATGGGGATCTAGAAGAACAGATCTACATGAAGCAAACTAAAGACTTTGTAGTGAAAGGTAAGAAAGAACTGGTATGCAAGTTAAAAAAGTTTCTGTATGTGCTAAAACAATCGCCAAGAAAGTGATATCATAAATTTGATACATTTATACAGGGACTTGGATTCACCAGAAGAAAAGTAGATCACTATGTGTATTTTAAGTTAGTTGGTGACCATGTTATTTATCTGCTCTTGTATGTGGATGATATGTTGCTACTTGGAAATGACAAAGAAATTATCCTGGATTTGAAGATGAAATTGTTCTCCAAATTCGACATGAAAGATATTGGTGTTGCAATATGTATTTTAGGCACAGAAATTAAATGAGATTAGGTAAAGAGGAAGCTCTGGTTAAACAAGAAGAAGTATCTCAAGACAATACTGTAGAGGTTTGATATGAAGGATAGTAAACTAGTGAATATTGAGATTCCTATAGGTGTAAAGGTATACGTTGAACAATGTCTCAAGACACAAGAAGAGGAAGAGGACATGTCCCGTGTTCCATGTGCAAGTGAAATTGATAGCCTGATGTATGCAATGTTCTGTACTAGATCAGACATTGCACATGTAGTGGGAGTATTGATTAGGTTTATTTCAAAATTGGGGAGGAGCATCGGACAATAGTGAAGCGGGGTTTCTATTATTTGTGTGGCATTAATGATTATGGTTTGTGCTACCAAGAAAGACCAAGATTGGACAGAGTTTTGGACATCCATGGCTTTGTTGATACAGACTTGGTCTGAGATCTGGATCATATAAGATCTACAAGTGGGTATGTGTTTAACCTATTTGGAGGTGCAGTCAGTTGGATGAGGAAGACATGATTTGAAGTGGCACTGTCAATTATAGAGGCAGAATACATGGCATCCACTCAGGCAAGCAAGCAAGTAGTTTCAATGTAGAGATTGTGTTCAAGTATGGGGTTAGTAAAGCGAGCTATAAGGATAGACTATGGAAACCAAAGTGCAATTTTTTTGTCAAAGAACACTACTTATCATTCAAATACAAAGCACATTGATGTTCAATATCAATTTGTGAGGGATATGGTAGAAGACAAAAAGGTGTTGTTGGTAAAGGTGGACACTTTGAATAACACTGCAAATGCATTGACAAGATCTATGAGCTTTCAAAAGTTCTCTTGGTGTAGAGAAAGAATGGGCATTGCAGGGCTGGATCAATGACTAAGCTCTCCTATGGCACCTTGTGGAAAGAAAACAACAGGTGGGAGAATCTTGGGTTGTGTTATATTCTTTACATGACTAGCCCCATTAGTTAAACTAGGAGGTTAGAGAGGAGTTGAGCCCCCCTTCATTCCGTCGGTGCCCAGTGGCGGGCGGGGGGACTGATGGGTGGGTGGCATCCCCTGCTGTTGGGGGGTTTGGGGGGGTGGTAAACCCCCTCTATAGGGTTTGGGGAACCACCTCGGGGAAAATATTTTTGGAGCCTATATTAGGTGGGCAGATCTATCTATTGTCATGTGCATTGATTTCGCACATGGTTTTGGGTGCGATGGTTTTCAGTCTAGGGTATTTGGTAAATTAGGTCAAGGGAACTATGATTATGTTCTAATACAAGGTTAATGGAATCGGGTTTATGGATGCTTCAACATGCATATATATGTATTGTAACATTGAAAGGAATATAATGAAAAATCAATCTGGTAGTCCTAGTTTTGGGATCTAGGGGAAAATCTTTGTGTATATTTGTTTTATGTGTTATGCTCTCGTAATTGTTTATTTTCAATTTTTAGAATTCGTATGCACATAATTTTTGTATGGGGTTAAGAACTACATTTGGTATCAGAGTTGTTTTGGCTTCAAGGGGATGCCTTTGACGTAGAGGGGTTTTTGCTCAAGCCTGTGGTACACAATTTTCAGTGGGAGATCTACGAGATCGATTCTGGTGGTGAAAGAAGACGACGAGCCGTGGAAAGATAGATATCGATAAATTTAAAGGTCAAAGTTTTCAGTTGTGGAAACTCAAGATGGAGGATATATTTGTGGACAAATATCATTGGATCACGGTAGATCCATGTACTAAACCAATGATAGTGTCTAATGAAGAATGGAAGAAGTTGGATTGGAAGGCAAAAATAATAATATGATTATGTGTCATAGATTTAGTATTGTTGAATGTATCATGGGAGGCTACGACGAAGGCTTAGTGGAACAAGTTAGGGAATTTGTACGAATCTATGTCTCTGGTGAATAAACTGTTCCTATGAAAAAAGTTGTATAAACTGAGGATGAAATATGGAGACTCAGTGACAGAGAATTTGAATGCTTCTAATACTATGGTAAACTTGTTATTATCTGTTTATATTAAAATTTCAGATCAAGATAAGTGCATCAGTTTACAATTGCAATAGGTAGAAATGCAATTTCCTTGTAGTTTGATGAAATAGTCTCATCCTTGCTGAAGGAGGAGATGAGACGGAAAAATTTGGAGAGCTAGAATGGTGATGCCTTGTTTGTACAAGGAAAATCCCATAACAGTAACAAAAATAAGTCCTCGAGTGGGAGATATAAATATCCAGGAAAACCTGTAAAGTTGTGTTGGAAATACGAAAGGAAGGGCACTATAAAAGGGACTGTAAATCTAAAGCTCCTAAGAAAGGAAAGGGATCTGATGATGCTCCTTTTATAGAGGTGAAAACCACCCCAGATGAAGGTGGGGATGTGTACTTGGCTTCTTCCTCAAGTACACATGTAGATCACGACGCATGGTTGATTGACTTAGGTTGCATCCTTTCACTTCACTCCCCATAGAGAGTGGTTCTACGAGTATGAGAAATATGATGGTGGTGATGTCTTCTTAGGGTATGACAGGAAGGCGAGAATCATTGATGAGGGAAAATTAAAGTTGAAGTTGCAGGGTGGAAGGCTTCAAACACTTCTGGGTGTTCTACATATTCTTCCATTAACCAAAAATCTTATTTCTGTAAGCAAGCTAGATGATGCACGTGTAAAAAGAGTGTTTGAGAAATATACATGCAAGATGGTTCAGGGAGCACTGGTACTAATGCGAGGAGTTGAGATTGGAGCTCTGTACAAGCTACAAGCTAGGACTATTATTGATGGGTACAATAGTTTTGTGGTTCCTGAAAGTGGAGCAGAAAATCAAGTGTTCTTTAGAGAAATGACCATTCTATGGTGTCAAAGCCTTGGACATGTTGGAGAGAAGGGCCTTTGAATACTTCATGGTAAAGGTATGGTAGAAGGTATGTCTAATAGCTTTTTGTATTTTGATTTCTATTAAAATTGTGTATGTGGGAAGAAAAATTGGGTGAGTTTCCCATCTGGTTAGAAGAGAGTGGAATATATATTAGAGCTTGTGCATAGTGATGTGTTTGTACCTGTGTCGGTTCCATCACTGGGTAAGTCTATGTACTATGTATCATTTATAGATGACTTGTCAAGAAATACATGGATATATTTCCACAAAAAGAAATCTGAAGTCTTTGACAAGTTTAAATATTTGCTTAACACTGGATATACTCCACTAACATTGTAGATTGTCGAAGATGCTTCTTAAAATATTGTTTTTCTTTGTTCAATTGTGATAACACACAAGATGTGAGGAACAGTCTAATTTTCGATAATAGTTTGCACACAACTAAACAAAACATAAGATAAAATATGAACAATGGAGCTACATCTACCTTGGTCTGAACTTGGACTTTTTGCATGGTGGTCTTTTGTCTCAACCGTTAAATCTCAACCCGATAGATACGCTATAACAAAAAAATTGTAAAATCTACCATTGAAAATTCTGATAAAACTAAAATTCAGTTGAAAATGGTTATCATGGAATGAACAGTCCTGCCATGGATGCTAATCCCTTCACGATGTGTGGGAAGTTGGAACATTACAGTGGCTTTTAATTTATAGCTGAATTTTTAAATGTGAGACAATCTATTTTTATTTACTATTCATGGATATGCACTTACATATATTAATTAATTTCAATTATTTCCAAAAATAATTACAAGAAATTGGAGATAGTTATCAATATTAATTAAAAATGAGGAGACGTTTATCCATATTAATTAATTATAGTTTTTTAAGAAATATTTGCAAAATTTAGGGAGGTAGTTATTGGCATGGCTTTCTCCAATGGTTGCAATAAGTTCTTCAAATCATACTCCAATCACATATTAAACTTTTTTAATAACATTTAAAATTAATATTTACCTTTTATAATTAAATATTTTAATTTGTATTAATTAATGGTAAATTATTAATGATCAATAATAAAATAAATTACTATAATCTTATTTTTGTAAGCATTAATAATTTTTTCAAAGGAAATTATTTGATATGGTATAGTAAAATTTGTATGATATTAAATGGATCTATATGTGTGGCCATTTGTTATCATCCTTTGAAATTAACATTGTAGTACACTTGGAATATCTACAAATATAAACTTAGATATGTAGCTTTTGGGTTGAGGACATAGAGTTAGCATATGTATTTCACATTGCTTGCACCAAATGCACTTAACATTGTTGTTCCATGTCATTATAGTTCCATGTTATAAAGAACATAGTCTAAATGGGTGGGAAATGTTTTTATTATCGAATTCAAAACTAGTGTTAAGGGGCACTAGTTAGAGTGTATGTATTTGTGCCTAAGTTCATTGCATAGATCACATCATATCTTGGTTTTTCTCATTTAGAAAGGTTTAAGAGAAAGGGAAGGAAATCAAAAGGTAAAGGAAAGTCACTTCAATCGTTACGTTGTGAAGATCAAAAGGATTATGAGAAGAAACTAACTGCTACAAAAGTGTATTTTAGAGGACAAAGAAAATGGATGGGCAGCCGTAGTACAAGAAAATTCATACAAAATGACTCATATATTACAAATCAAGACTGAAATACAAGCCATATATATAGTGCTTATGAGATGCAATAGATTCCAAACTAGGACATTGCTTGTTGAGAAAATATCTCAACAACCCAACCAACCAACAAACTAAATCTATCTATATGCTAATGTGAGAATTATTTTCTAAGCCCCTCCCTTAATGTTTATAGTACAATGTTACAAATAATTAAACAACAATTACAATTTATAGTTCACATATAGTCTGCCTGACTCGTCTTCATCAACACTCACATTCACTCTGGAATCTTGCAAACATCGCCCTTTGTTCACCACCACGTCTTCAAGCTATCATTTGAATTTCATTTAAGACATAACCTCTTCTAACCATGTTTGACGAAATTGCAAGATCAATAGTAGTGGCAAACTCAGCTCGTTGAGGCTTCTGTGATAAAAGTTGTGAAGTAATGAACCATCCTATGGACCAACCATAATTTCTTGGATATTTTTCTTTCAACTATCCATCGGTTACTAGGAAGGCAGTCTGGATACTAAATTTGTTCAAAAGTTGATCAAATAACTTGACCTATTTTACACAAACCAATGTCATACTATAACTCATAGTCATTATTTAGGGGTTTTCAAGCACCAAGAATAACAAACCATAACAATATATAAACAAAATCAAGCTAGTGATGTGTTTGAGATTTTTAAAATGCCAAGAAACACTAATCTAATTTATGCAGCACCGCTCAATAATTGGTTTTGTACTTTTTACAAGAGAAAAAAAAATCATAACCACCCATTCTTTTCCACCTCGTCTGTTGCATCATTATTTTTTCTCATCTTAGTTCATATTTTTATTGGAGATTCTCGTCTTCACAAAGAAGTTGTTAGACTCATCAATTATAACAAACTTGCATTCAGATATTGAGTTAACTAGAGTCAATGCGTTTAAAATACAAAATCCAAATAAATTTAAACTATAATTCATTTAACATTGACTTCAGATGGACACTTGAGCAAATAACATAGCTTAATCAGATCTAGGACATTGTTGTAAATGTTTTGAAGACCAAACCTTTCTTAGATATGTCAAAGGCATGAGATTCAAGAATCGAATAAATTATAAAGTTGACAGAAAAATCTCTATGATTTCTTGGCAGCATGGACTACCTCCAAAATTGTGCTTCTTGTGACCTTCAATTTAGATGTTTTTACTAGATTCTCTAAGAAGGTTCATCAACATTCACAAATTTTCTTTTGAGTCTGCATAACTCATCATGACTGCAACATTTGATTGATCTAGTGAAATTTTTCCATGTACCTTCACAACGTGTCACTTGGTAATGTAATTTAGAGACTCCAATAGATCCTGGTTGTACTCTACAAAAAATCAATCCTAATTCAAATCATAATTCTTTTTTATAATATCAGAAGCAATTGGTTTATGTCTTAAAGGTGATTGCAACATCTGATGTAATGTAAAAATTTGGAAGTTGTATATAACCCAAGATTTTTTTCATATTATGAGACTCCAAAACATACCTTGCAATACTTTGATGGCATCTAGAGTCTCTCAACATTAAACCATAATTCAAAGCTATGTCTATGTTCTCACATCCTCTTGAGATGCTTCCTATAACTATTCTAGCATAAATCATGTCATCAACAAGCATGATATGGCTGCTAGACTATATCATCATGTACCTGGGTTGGCCAATAACCAAGAAGTTGCTTCATTTCCTATTGGCACATCATGTTTATTCATAGTGTCAGAAGTGTAGGCCGTCATCATGATTGAATTTGATGGCGGTGGGGCTCTAGTGATTATATCATTTTATACGATCCTTCCCAATCTATGCAGTCACTGCGTCCTATCGGTATGAATGTGATTTGTTCCAAAGAAAATAATTGTTGTTTCTCATGGGAAAGAGATGGACACACACAAACTCAACTACAAAAACCCCTAAACAAACACTCACAAAAAGGAAATCATTCATATATCCTAACATGCTTATTTATAGAGGATTGGTTATCATGATTCTCACATCCCCCTAGGCCCTCCCTAGAGGGATCCAAGCCCATACAAGTCTTGATACCAACAAATTAAATGGATGGCAAGCCATAGCATAAAATAATTCACATAAAATGATTCATCTTTTACAAATGAAGACCAAAATACAAGCCAACCAACCAACAAACTAAATCTACCTATATAATAATGTAAGCATTTTTTCTAGGTACAGGAACATGAATAAATAAATGTTACATTTACCTCCTTATTGTGAAGGTAAGAGGGAAGCAAAGGAGTAGCCATAACTCTCTATGAATGCCCACAGTGAGGAAAATATCATATTTGAAGGTAATTAGGTTTTAGCACTAATTATGTTGTTTTTGGTAAGAAATGAAAGCCATAGTTCTCTTGAAAGATATGAAATAATCCCTTAGGGTCAAGAAAGTACATTTTTCAAAGATCCTTTGTACGATCTAGCACCATCTATGGATATGACGGGTTAGGATTGTAAACAACAAGTGTTTATGATAATATTCAAGGACAAACATTGCTAGAAGCTTATGAGGAATGGCAAGAATATCTTCCACCACCACCTAAGAAACCTACAGGACAATGGGTTCAATTAAATTACAGTGATTACTATATTCATAGTCAAATATTGGATTATAACATGGAGGCAGGGACAAATTTACCAAAATATCCTCCATTTATGATTGTAGAGAGAGTAAGATGCTTGGGAGAAGTATCCAAACTTCATCTCAAATGTCACTCTCAGTGTTATCCAAGTCATCAAAGAGTATATTTAGGATATTTGCATAAAAATAATTAACACAGCCTAATATATATATATATATATATATATATATATATATTATAGAGAGAGAGAGAGAGAGAGGAGAGAGAGTGGGGGGAGAGGGAGAGAGATTGGTAGTAGTGGAAAATACTAATCAACATTCAACATTCAATAAACCATTGGCTTATTACTTTTACATCTAGTCCATTGGAAAATATTAAAGTGATATCCAATGGATAGGATGGAAAGTCAGTAACCCAGTGATTGGTTACTACATGGTGCTTAATATTTTCCAGCAATGGTGTGAGGGATGTCTCCATCAACAGGACATTAAGATGGAAAAAAAATAGGAAACAATGAATAAAGTTGTGTTTTTCAATTTATGGTGAAGTTGCAAGATCACCATAAAATGGGGAGGCAAAATAAAGCACATAATATTAAATTGGAATGTGAGAAATTCATTGAATATCCTAATTGTTCTACTCCCTTAACTAGCTTTTTTATCACCTGATAATACACATCATACTCCAAGCAATGCAACTCGAGATATGTTGTGGAAAATATTTCCTTAACCCCATAATATGCACCATAGTCCATGTAATGGAACTTGATATATGTTGTAGAAGAGACATGCTTCATACATGAAAGAGATTGATGTGAAAGAATAAACTTGTAGTGATAGATATAGAGACATTTGATTCAAATTACAGAAGACAATGATTTCAATGTGCTATCTAGATAAATTATTGAGCCGACAGGCTCATTCTATGGCCCAAGATACTGTGTAACTTTGTCCCTGAGTCGAGAGGTATATTAAATAATCCAGTGTGTTGTTACTCTATCCGTTCATTATAAAAAATGAAACTTTTCTCTACAAAATATTTAAGTAGTGTCGGTTGATAAAAATATTTGCATGTGAAAAAATTGGATCCCTCTCGACTCATGTTAGATATGTATTTAAGATGGATCTATATTGTTGTTAATAAATTATAGAAGCTCAAATGTGAATGTGAGGAATTTGTTGGATGTCCCGATTCTTCTACTTACTTCACTGATTTTTTCATCACCCCATAACATACAGCATACTCCATGTAATGGAACTCTAGATATGTTCTTGACAATATTTTGTTGACCCCATACTATGCACCATAGTCAATGTAATGGAACTTGAGATATGTTGTGGATAGGATTTCCTTGACTCCATACTATGCACGATAGTCCATGAAATGGAACTCGAGATATGTTGTGTCTTGCAAACAAAACTGCACATAGTTAGCAATAGTATAGATATCTATAAATCACATAACATGCATAAGTAAAGATACAAAGATACAATAATGTATAACTAGTGAAAGAACTTTGATATATTATCACTTATTTGCCAAATCAAAATTCATACATTGATATACAGACAAATATACATAGCTTGTTGGGATAATTACAATAGTCTAACTATCCAACCAAATAATTTACCTAAACCAAAATTAGTTTACTCTTATGACATTTGTCATTACAATGTATGTTTATTGACTTGACTTGAGCTAGTCATCTAGGATGACTAACTCCTCCAACATCTCCCACAACCTAAAATCCTTCTTTGTCTCAAAGAAGTGGATATTTGGAGTGACACAAAAAAGTTTAAAAAAATTCTAATAGAGACAATACTTATACAATTTATGTCACTGAGTTTTTAAGGTAAATTTTTTTAATATAAAAATATTACATTGAAAAATTAAATTAAGATAGGACAACTAGTAATTCTTTGGCATGTACTTCTCAAGGTTTTTCTAGAACTTATTGGAATGTATCTATCAACTAGTTTACTACTTGGTCAACTTCAAACTCATGTCGTTGTTCTTATGAAGCTACAACATATGTCAAAATACTTTATGTAATAAAATTATGGGTGGGTTGTGGCGATTGTGGTGATTAAGAGCAAGATGACAGTGATGCAGTCATGTTTTGAAACCCAGTTTGATAAATAACTAGAGCGAATATTTGCAAATGTTCATCAAGTATTGGCGATTCGCGCACTGCTAGTCTAGCCATAGTAGTAGATTCTTTGAGATCTGACAGGTACTGGACATTTTCTTCAAGGGGCATGTTTTCTTCTATCCTTTGGCTGAAGGGATTGATCTCGTCAATGCTAAAAATTTCCCTAAGTACTCCCTGTAAAAATGATGATGTATTACTAGTTTCCAGTTGTTCTTTGTTCCCTTCTTGAGCTAGTGGCACTCATTTTTCATTAACTATTCATAAATTTCTCATTCTTTCTTCAGTTGTTGTCAAATGATTTCTTTTCCATGGGATTTGTAAATTGCCTTGAATCCAAATTCCAAATGACCATATATTGCACTATGATACGAGTATGATTGGATGTTAGATATGTAGGCTGTTTTTTAATATGGTCGTGGGAGAATTTCCCTTCTCAATTGTATATACTAGAGAATTCATCATGATCCCTTTATAATATCTCTATAAATTTCATATTTCCAATAGTTCTAGGTATGGCTTGAAGATATGTCACCTGTGAATTAAGATGTTAATTTTGATCAACTTGTTGATGCACCAATTTTTGAATAGCAACAAGATGATCATCAACCTCCACTAGACTATCGATATTGAGATTTTTTACTTCACGGTGTTGACAAGCCAACCAAGTCTCCATTTCTCGTTGTTGTTGTCGTTGAAGCTTGTTGATGTCCTTATTCCCCTTTTGCATCCACCTCTTCGCCTATTTGATGGATTTCTCTAAAACCTGGGAAATGTTTTTATCACTAGTAAGTTTGATATTGACATATTTGGTATAAATATCAACACAATCCTTTTTATCTTTAGTTCTATGCAGGCTTGTTGAAGCCAAATTTGAGGTCCGAGGTTGTGTCATTCGAATCAACCTTATATTTTGGTGGGTTATTGACTAGAAATTCAATATTTTCTCATTAACGTTAATTGATAAAAACAATAGTCATTTGCAGATTGTAAAATATGATTGTTTTGTCAAACTGGGTGTGCTCCAATAAAATATCTAGCAAATTTTGTTTTGGAATTATTTTCTAAGTTTTGTTGATCCAACAAGTTCTACTCTGACTAATTATGTTCCTCTTCAATACGAGTTAGATGGTTAACTAGCGCATCATTTGTTAAATCAATTTCAGTCACTTTATAGGTATGTATGTCGACAACTTGCTCTGTCTAACTATGAACGTAGTTTGAAGCATCATTTTATTGATGTTGTGTGTTTCCATTCTGCTCATTGGAATAAGAAACATTTTTCACATGCTCTTATTTTTCTGTTAAATATTATCTACAAAAATTCCCTTAGCGTTTTCCATTGCATTTTGTATATCTGGTTGAATAGATGAAACTTTTGGTTTCTGAGTCCTTTTTACTGGTTTTTTTGTTTACCTTTAGTTGTTGGATAGCTTCATCAAGTTGATGTTATTGTTCAATATTATATAGAAATATTTTTGAAAGTACCTTTTGCCATTGTCTTTATTTGGAAGTGTTCGAAGTGGTGTTGGGGCCATGTATGAGTATACTTTTGGGAGGTTTTTTGTAAAGACACAAATAAATTGATTATAAAGGGTTATAAATACAATGTGGCCTATGACTCTTCTTGTAATTCAACATCAGATAACGAGATAACAATATCTTGGGACGGGTCAAAAAATTCGTGGGGAATAATGTAATTGGTATTGGATTTTTGATGTTATTCCTTGAACACTTGGCCAATCGATGGTTGGTAAGGGTGTTCTTGAGGGTCAACTTCTATGGATATTTTATACCTGACTTTTGTGACATCTAGACATAACTAGATATGGGAAGATGAAAGTAAACCTCAAGGATGTACTGAAGAACTATATATTTATTGGATATGTTATTAACGTGAAGTAACCAATTCCTAAAATTTCATGGGGACCTAAGTTTTATAGTTTCCCTAACCATTTATGCAAAAAGATCCTAAAGTTATTCATAAGAGACGTGCATTTTTTTGTGAAGTCTTCCCCCCCTAATCGGTGGGCTAGAATTCGTAGCTAAACAAATTAGAATTTCTTTACCCATGTTTTGATAGTATGGGTACTTGGATTTGATGACGTCTGCTACATTCTATACCCAATTGTATTCTTTGCCATATTTTTCTATCTCACCAATTGCTATGAGCATTGTCAATTTGACATTTGAGGCTTGACCAATAGTTCTGATAGAGGGAAAATATTGTGAAAACCCATCTGACTAGTGGCTCCTAAACCTAGATGATGATTAATACTCTTGAATTCTTCCTTGATGCTCTTCCAACAATTTTTATGAGCCATTTATTATAGTCGACTATGCTAAAAACATTTTCACCTTTGTATGGTAATCGTGTGATCAAATGAATGGCAGTCCCAAAAATTGACTTAGGCTATGTGAGCCAAATCTTTCCACGCTGGTATTTGATAACTAAATAGTTCGTGGCCTCTTCTTTCATTCCTTGGAAATATTCTACTAGTGGAACGTCGAGGATGTCCCAAATTCCCACTTTCTGCAACAATTTAGATGGATAAGTCCACTGGTCATTCAGTTTTTCCCATCTGATAAAAAATTCAAAGTGTTTCTCCAAAGAGATTTTGATGACCTTTTCCTGCCTTATAGTGTACACACAGACTTTTAATTATGTCTTTCCCACAATCTCAAACCTTGTCTTGGTTCTCAGCACTATTGTGACCTCATAATATTCGAAGATCAAAGCTTGGAATGTCTAGATTATCGACAAGGTCACATGAAGCATTAAACGATGTTTCTACAAAGATTTTGGTTAAGTCAAACGATCATTAATTTTTCTAGAAGTGGAATTAATTGTGTCATCATCTTCACTTGGTTAGTCTTCCTCAAAATGTCTCGTCAATTTTTGATTTGATCCTTGAACATCGCTCAGTTTGTGCATGTCACATGATCACCACATTCTTTGTGGTGCTGTGAATACTTGTGGGGTGTTTTGAGTTGATATTTGTTGTACATCTCATAGTGAATTTTGGTACGTGTTGTGATTAGATAGATGTACGTGAGTACTCTGATTTTTAAATCCAAATTTTTTGTCTTTTGTGTGATGCGCTGCTAGACTCACATGCCAGGAGTTTATTACCAATTGATTTTTTGAACCTCCCTTCTCACGGTTGGTAAAAGAATCCATCTTGAGTTTCTATCATGTTGAATTGTATTTTGAAAATTTGTCGTGTCGAACGATTTTTGCTTGGTTCGAGTCAACTTGTATCTTTTTGTCTTGATTTATTGGTTGAGGCATAACTTTGATACTGGTCTCAAAATTTCGCTATGTGCTCTAGCCATCTATTTTTTGGATTGGTGTCACTTCATGTTTTGTTTTACTCTAATTTTTATAATATTACATAGGTTGAGCTCTTGTTCCATGTCGTTATTGTGTCTTGTTGCTTGATCTTTTCTTTCTCTTCCTTTATTGGATCTCCAACTGTTATATTAGTTATTTTTATTGCTAATTTATAGCTACTTTTTGTAAATAATTTGATAATTTGAACTTAAGAAATAAAAATTATAATATTACAAATTATCAGTTGGTTAGCCTACCACAAAGTAGTCCTGGAGCTAACCCACACTAAATTTTATTAGGATATATATCTTTTAAACAAGAAGCATTAACAAGTGTCTTGAAAAGGTGTCCTTATAGTGTCTTCAACTGAACAGATCCTAAAGTTCATATTTCTTCAATGTCAAAGGGTCCCAACCATGAATTTTCTAGTTTCCTTGGATTTTCCCACACTCAACTATCACACAATAATGCTATGACCAACTTGAAATAATTTAGTTGTAGTTTTATGTCATGCCATGCTTTTTGTTGTTCTTTACTAATTTGTTGATGGAAAAGTATGTGGAGTCATTGTTCTTCTAGTTGATGCAATTGTTTGAGTCAATATGTTTGTAGTTTTTTATTCTATTTTAGTATCGTTGATACAAATTGTGCATTCACCAAACCATGTGATGGCTGCTATGTCAGAAAACCACAGTGTTTGTATAACGGAAACAAAAATTCATTGCTATCTCAACAAACCATAGTTCTATATAGGGGAAACAACAAATCATTGCTACTTCAGCAAACCACAGTGTTGGTACAGGGGAAACAACAAATCGTTACTATCTCAACAAACCACAGTGTTGGTATAGGAGGAACAACAAATAGTTTTTCCCAGCCCCGCAGTCTATAAAAACACAATTTAGATATCCATTCGTAACTCCCCAAACAAGGATATTTTTTGAAAGTTACTAGAAATTTACCAAATAGACCTTTCTCTACGCAAAACCCAAATGCCAAAATTTTGAATTTCACCTTTCTTTGATCACAAATTGACCCATGAATTTGATGATGGTTTTCCCTTACGAATTTTTATTTCTTTTTTTGTCTTGATACAAAGTGGTTTGTATTCTCGAATCTATAATGTAAATGACTCTTTCCAATACACAATTTTGGGTGCAAAAGAATTGGATCAAAAGATAAACTGAAATTTGATTCTCTAGGTTCTCATTTAGATGTAAATAATAGAGAAAATATATTTCATGAATTCCTCATTCAACACAACAATTTAAAGACCAAATCGATTTGAATCTTCAGATATTTATATTATGGTTCACAAACCTCATAAGCATAAACGAAAATAATTGTCTCACACACACTTACAAATTTGATTTACTGATAAAAACCATTCGTCTAAGAAATTTTGTTTAGTTAACTTCAATCTCACACAGAAAAAATAAAATTAAAAAAATAATAGCTTACCTCTCTCTCACCCCAAAAACATCCCGCCCAAAAATGTTCCTCCTTTCTCAGAAAACTAAAAGAACAGTCCAAGAAATTATGTCATGGATGTGAACCAATTTCCCTTAGCCCTAATGACCTACTAACTATAAAATCACTTCTTTTAACTAGATATTCCTAAATAATCTTAACTCAATATCAAAAAGATTTCACAAATAAACTTTAAAATGTTCTAGCCTTGACATGTGATAAATCCATCACATTATTAGGCTCTTAGTCCGACTTTAATAAATTATTATTTTTATGTGCTTGGCTTAATGCACCTACATCACAATGAAATGGTATTAATGCTTCTTATTCATACCCAAGTTTAGAAGGTGTCAATCTATCGACTACTTGTATGTTCTGATGTATGCCCATAAAATTGTTGGAACCTTGTTGTCCTAGTCATCTCTATATATTCTACAAATATTTGTTAATCCTTTATGTAGTATTTTGTTAAAATATTTAACAACACCATTTGCTTGTGGGTGGTAAGTGGTATTTTTCCTATGTTCAATCATAAAGTTATTCATTAATATTTAGATTGTACAGTTGACATAATGTGTCCCCTTATCTCTAATAATGATCATAGGATAGTCGAATCATGTTATTATATTTTTGTATATGAATTTTCCTACTACTTCCTTGTTACATGACTCGACTGGTTTTGCTTGTACCCATTTCGTCAAGTATTATACTGTTGTTATGATATAGTCATCTCTTGTTCGTTTATCTCTTTTGGGAAATGGGTTGGTAATGTCAGTCACCTATATCTCAAAAGGTAATGATGGAGCAATTGAATGTAGCGCCATATGATGTTTCAATAGTGTTCATCCAGATCTTGGGTATATGTCACATTCTTATACACACTATCAGTAGTCTCAAAATAGCATTGGCCACCATAATCCTTCTTGCAATATTTTTTGTGAATTTGTTTCACCTATAAGTGACCTCTTGCTCCCCCTCTCCTTGATTTGTTGATAAATTCTTCTCTTTCTTGTTCCAAGATGCATCTATGAAGTACCTTATCAATACAGAGCTTATATAATTGTCCATTTATCAATGTAAATGGTGTTTCTTTAATTGTAAGGGATTTTTTCTTCTTTTCAGATAGTGCCTCAAGTGCCTCTTTAGTATGCAAAAATTATGTTATTTCAGTGAGTTCTAAAGGGACTTCTTCAACTTTGAATAAGTGAGCATCTATAAGATCATTTTCAATACCAATTAACTCCTCTCCATATGCTAATGGGGATAAGTGATCAGGAAAGATGTTGTTTTTTCTTGGTCAAACTATGAAGTCAAATTCAAATTCTTGAAATAGTAATAACCATTGAAAAATGTGCCCTTAATGTTTTGGTTTGTTTATGAGGTATTTTAGTGCTTAATGATTTGTGTATAATATGAATGGGTTCACAAGAACATAGTATCAAAACCTTTCGAAGGAAAAAATCATTGCTACAACTACCTGTTCACTTGTTGAATAATTTGTTTCAGCTTTATTCAGTTTCCAACTAGCATAAGCATTTGGATGATTTGTCCATTTGTCATCGAGTTGCACAAAAACTACTCTAACTACCACATTTGATGTGTCGACATGTATGTGAAATTGTTTTGACCAATTGGGAAACTTAAGGATGGGTGCCTCGACTAGTTTATTTTTTAGCAATTGAAATGGCTCGTCAGACTCGTTATACCAAATAAATGGAACATCTTTCTTTCAAAGCTCATCTATTAGGAATGTAATGTCATAGTTACGCCTAATGATTCATTTGTAGTAGCGAGTGTGTTTCAAAAATATTTTAATTCTTTTTTTATTGATGGGGGCTTCAAATCTAAGATTAACATAATGTTTGCCATATCAAGTTTAATCCCTTCCTTTGAGACTAGATGGCCCAATATTATTCCAATTGGTGTTGCAAAGATGCACATTAAAATATTCTATGATAGACGGATCTGTCAACATCTTTCAAGCAGTAATCTTAACCATGGGATGTGATATTGTGTAGTGTGTAGACTGTCTAATCATCAAAATAAAATGCCATTGTTTTAGAAATATATTCTTTAAACCTTTAATGATGATTATTCAAAATATAGCTAGTGCATTTTTCAATCCAAAAGGAATTACCCAGTAGATGAAATAACGAAACTTATTAACAAGCATTATTTTTTATCTATCTTCTTCTGCAATAGGTACTTGATTGTACCTTGATAAACCATCTATGAACAAGTAGCATTCATGCCCTACAACTTCATTTATAATTTCATTAGAAAATGGAGCAGGGACTGGATTAGTAATTGTTATCTTATTTAAACCACATTAGTCGACACAAATACGTAATCTAGTTAGGTCATGCTTTTTACACTGAATGACCATGGGACTTGCTCATTCTGATGTTTCTATTGTGTAGATGATGTCAACAACAAACATACCTCTATTTCTTTTGGAACAATAGGTTTACACTTGTGATAAAACTTGCATGGTCTCTTTTTTATCAGATTTTCTCCCAAAAAGAGGTTAATTTTCATTTCCCCCATTTCTTTGACAAGTCCCATAAGACCCTTGTAATCATAGGTGAATCCATCTTGATATTCTTTAATCAAGTCAATGAATTCTACAATCTTCTTGTCTGGCCAATAATCACCAAGTTGGGAATTATTTGGTTGGTCATCTTTTGATATGTCAACTTCACGCATTTTTATATATACATCCATCCAGTCTAGTGCTTTTGATTCATCAAGTGGTTTCTCCCCGGATTTATTTCTTGATAAGCTGATGGGAAAATTGGTTTATCTAGTTTTTCAATCTCTTGTTTGTCATGTTTGTATACTGATTCTATTCTTTTATGATTTTCTGGGCTATTTTCTTTAAACAAAAAAGTTGACCAACGATAAGTGTTTCTTCCATTTTTATGTAGCTAGCCATTTTCTATTGTCATGTGCATGACACATAATTATAGGTAGATGAAACACTGAATCATGCTTTTTGATGGTTGGATGGTTATTATTTTATGAATTCTTTGATTTTATGAACTACATCATTTAATTCTAATTGTTTTTCTTTGAATACAAATTCCTTGATTAAATTTTATCTTAGATATTTCCACTTCAAAAATTGTCCTTGCACTTCTTTTATTTTTAGCATTTATTTGGTGGGTCATCTAAAATGTTTGGGAACATATTAGGCCAAACATTCGTATCTCTATAATTAATACTTCTCCATTCTAACTCACAGTTTTGAATGTGCATAACATGGTCTTCTGAAGCAGTGAAAATGGGTATATTTTCCTGTGCATAAGTTTTTCCCCTCCAAAATGTTCAACGGAGTATGTCATTGTCATTTTCCATGTTTGAAATGAATATGAATGGGTATGCCATCATCTTGTTGCTTCACCCATAAATTTTTGTAGTAAGCTTTACATTCTTCCCTTTTCAGATTTTGTTACATGTTCTATATGGTTAACAGGTGATTCCCATTCTTTAATGTGAATCGTATTGATAGGATCATGCATTAAGTTAGTTAGAAGTAGAGATGAAATTTAGTGACAACATTTTTATTTTAGAATAGGTAATTATTTGATCGAGTAGCATGGTTTGATCCTTGATGTCGTAATGGATTACATTGTCCAACATTCTTTAGCTTTGGATTCATAGTTCTCAATTTTTCATTCATAGTGCTATGTGTTAGATATATGTCCAATAGAGACTGGTGAACCTGTCAAAATTTCACCAAAAAAATTTGGTTCAACATTATCACAGTATTCATGAATTACTTAGTAAGTCTTCTTGTTTCAGTATCTTCATCAAAAGATTCGACCCAAGGCTTTCCTTCCTTAGGATATAGAGCAACAATCGTTTTCTTGTTGTTTCCTTTCAGCTTGATCCTATCTTTCTCCATGGATATTGTTCCTTCTAATTTTTCATCCACAAGATCGACTGATTAGTGCAAGTTATGCAATTAATCCATTGACTAGGGCGATGACCTCAAAATCAGCTATTGTTGGGATTCCCATAATTAAGGTTTATAATTCCCTTAAAGTCCTAATAGGTTCGATAAATATATGATCAACAAGTTTAAGGTATTTGGTTGTCCTATGCAAACTTGGTCATCCCATATTGATCCATGTTTCTCATTAGAGGATATTTACTTGTGAACCAAAGTCGACAACAACTCTTCGAACCATGTACTTGTTTATTTCTAAGTCAACTTGTGGGTTGTGGTCTTCCATTTTTTTCCCTTAAGAGGGTTTCTGAACATTTTTTTTAATGTTTTCATTACAATGTTTTAGCATATTTAAGAGTTCTACCGAGCAACCAACAGAATGCTCCTATTTTAGAAGTTCTTGAAACTCTTCCAAATTGATATCCTTAGATAGTATTTATTGATAAGTTTCCCTCATAAAGAATTCCACTGCTCTTGACATTATGTCTTTCAGTTCCTATATATCTAGATATTTAGTCATGCTTTTTATTACTCAAATAACTTGACTATTTTGATTACTGTTGTGTTTTCCATCTCTTGACCTTGTAAATACATAAATATTTTTGGAATTCATAATTTCTTGTTTTGGAACAATCTATAGTAAATTAATAATTATCTTATTTAAAACATTCTCAATAATCTTGGAGCAATCATCCAAGGAGTGATTCCCCAATCCACACATGTTGAAGAAGCACGAATGAGTATTATCCTTTAAAGGACAATATGTAGCTATGTTCTCTACTCTCTAATAGGTATAATACTAGAATATCCCTCAACCTTGACCACAATTATGACCTTTGCCATTGTACCCGCCTCATCAACCACCATAACATCCTTGACCAATTCCTCATACACCATATGCTGTTAGTTTGTTGAACTGATTCATGGTTTGTTTATGATGAACAATGTGATGATTTTGTCTGTTTTTTTCATTAAGTGGAAATTCTTATGTAGAGTGCATATTATATTCACAAATGACACACAATTTAGGCTAGAATATCAAAGATTACATTGAGAGAATTTGGTTGTGTGATTTGAAGCGATCTAATAGATATCACAATATACATCAGATGGTACCCATTGGACATCCTTACCAAAATAGTCTACATATTTATAATTGTCTTTAGTATGTCCTTCCACACGACACTTGGTGCACCATAAGTTGTTCTTTTGAAGTGTAAATGCTAGCAAATGATTTTGTAGTTGTTCAAGCTTGTCCTCAGTTTTGCTTTCAGTTGGTGATATAATCAATTGGCCTCCATCATCTATTTCGTTACATTGTGCTAGCTTAGATGCTTCAACACAAGTTCCATCTTCGTGCATTAAGAGTTGACCATGGATCTTCTAGAGGAGACTATCCACATACCATTGTACTAATATATTTTCATCGATAGTGTATCAAATCTAGCTCAATAAATATTTAAATATTTTATCATATTCTCATACTAATTCATTTGGTCATTGTTTAATTTCTTCTAATTTTTGTGCTGCCAAGTGCTTGACATCTTTGACCTTGAAGAATGTGAGGAAGCTCTTCCTTATTTCATTTTTTATTTCAATTTCTTCTCCATAATATTCGTGAACCATATCAAAAGCATGTTTCCTCAAGGCTACAACAAATTGCACCATCTATTTATTTTCATTAGTAACATCATTGGAAAACCAAAAAATTTCACATATGAACTAGTGCTTTTTCAAATCCTCATCACCCTCATAGAGGGGTATATGGTTCATGCCCATTTTATTTGTTTGTGGTGTCAATGTTCCAAATGTTAGAATGTTTTTTAGCTGGACATTTCAATAGGATCTAGATGGGTCAATTGTTCTAAAGCATGCTATTTTCTTGTTCATCGGCAATGCCATTTGAAAATGATTTGTTGGTTTTTCACACTCTATCTGTATATTCAATAAATCGATTCACTCAGGCTCGCGACTCTATGTTGACTGGTTTTAGGCTTTCAACTTCCTTGATTAATACTAGCTATAGTAGGGGGCATGATCGTGAGAATCCAAAGTTGGAAAAGTACTTGTTCTATTTCATTATTGTTACTATTCAGTCGATTTTCATAGAATTTTTAATCTATTCTCTTAGTTATGCTAGACTATACGTATGTTTGAATAATTCCATGATTTTTGCTGAATGAATCCTTGAACAACAGGACTTGCTATTGATATAGTCAGGGTTCGTTGTATCATTGTACTAGAGTCATCAATATCCATAGTGTTTATTTGCTCTCTAGGGCTTATAAGTAGACCATTATTCTCTATTAGAGTGGATAGTTCTATGCCTCTCAACTTGTCTAAGGAGTCCCTTGCATCTTCACTCTCATGCTCATGATTCTTCATTCTCTTCCTTTGGTATATTTGTTCTCTTATTTTTTCTTATCGTTGTTTCCTCTTGTCCCTTGTTATTTTCTATGTACGATGATTGGGTGTACTATCACTTGCTATTTTATTAGCTACTTTCTTATTGTTACCTTCTAGAAACCGACCTTCTTCTTTCCATCTTTGCAATTTATAGGTATATCTCCAACTATAATTTTCGTTTTCCCTTTTTTCACTTTATTTATGAAAATTTGCTATGCCCCTCATGCTGATGCGACTTTGTGTCAATTTTCGGGGAAATACCCGACAACCATGATTATTTCCTTAAAAATTAATCTTATTCTACTTTTGTGTCCTTACGCTGGGTGTGAAGAAAATTTTTCCAATCGATTTGCTCCTTTCACCAATATGTGTTGATTGAATTCTACAATAGACATTAGTACTCAACGATATGTCCTGCACCCTTTTTAAGAAGAAACTTATGCATAATGGTAGGAATTGTGCATAATAAGTTTTCATGCAAGTTGTCGAAAAATATGGCTCTAATGCATTCGAGGGAAGTTCGATCTTCTATTTATTTTTCTTCACAAAATTCATCTAGAATCTAATCCTCCCACTCATGTAGATTTGTTTGACTCGCATTTGATAGTTTGAATAGAATTTAGGCATCAATTTCATTCTGATGTTTTTTCATGAGCGATTTTGTCATGGAATTTATTTATGTCAAGTGGGGAACCTTTATTGAATCACTTGTGCACTTCTGTAAAGAAGTTGGATCTGACTTCTACTATTATTAGTCAATTTCTCCATGCATAGTTCTTTAGGTAGTTATTGATTTTTGTCTCCGACCATATCTGTATCTCCTCCAATGTTAAAATTTATGCTTGCATACTTTGTGAATCGAGTTCTAACTACCAACAACATAACCAATCTATGACAACATGATGGAATCAGACAAACTCATTAAGTTAGCACTGCAAGCTAGTGATCCATTTCAGTTCCTTGCAAAGGTTCTTCTTAACGAAAAAGTTAGTGATCTTGAAAGACTTCGTGGTTTTAATAAGGTTCCAGTGACTCAAGTTGCATCAGCTTTGTAATCTAGGGAAAAGTGCATGTAGTTACCAATGGTACAAACATTAAACAATCACATAACAAGCATGTGTAAAGATACAAAGATATAGTAATGGAGAACTAGTGAAAAAACACTATTATCTCTTGTTAGCTAAATCATAATATATATTATATATATATAATATAAATATATATATATATATATATATATATAATAGAGAGAGAGAGAGAAGAGAGAGAGAGAGAGAGAGAGAGAGAGAGAGAGATTGTCAGGACAGTTACACATAGTCTAACTGCATGAACAAACACTTTAACTAAACGGACATTAGTTTACTGTTATGACATTTGTCATTACAATATATGTTTATCAACTTGATTTGAGCTAGTTGCCTAAGTTGAATAGCTCATCCAAGACAGTGAAAAATACTTGCTTGATGTACGAAAGAGATTAATTACAAAGAATAAGTTTGGTGTGGCACATATAAAGAATTTTTTTTTATCCTAAAGGAACTGAGTAGCACACTTGACACCTAACTACTAGTAAAAATCTAAGTGCTTACCAGACCTATCTCCCATTCGAAGAATTGGGTCACTTCAGGGGGGATTTGAACCTTTGTAAAATATAAATACATTTGATTCAAAACACATGAGACAATAATTTCACTATGCCATGCAAATAAATTCTCTTAATAATTAATTGAGATATTATTACCAAAATTATAAGTTTGAATGTCCATTGAAATTTAAAACTATTTAATAAAATAAAACCTACACAAAATATTTTCTTGAAAAGATAGTAGATAAAACACAAATTACCTTGTGATAAAGCATGCAGGATCCAAAGCTACATATAAATCAAGGAGAAAAATTTTGATAGTTTTGAGTTTCACGCGTAAAGTTTAAAGAGCCACAAGACACAACTTTTGGCACAACAAATTTAAAACCAATGTCATGAGGAGCATTGCATTAGTTGTAGCTTCTTATCACAAGGGAGAGGAAAACTAACTAAGACAATACTTTGAGAATGTAGATTATACAACATGAAAGATTTGTGAAGACATTACGAGGATATATCTTATTGCTTTAAGCTTGCAAAGGAAAGTATTGACACCTTGGTAAATGCATGGAAGATATTTCTGATCAATAACTCTACTCAATGACTAGTGGATTAATCAGATGAGATGGCTACCAAATAAAATAAAAGATGCAAATTATGCACTCCAACATCAATGGATTTAATTGGAGTTCTTTGTATGTGTGTGGTATATTGGATAGCCCTTTCTCTTGTTTAGGTATTCATTTTCATGCGGCTAAGGCAAAGTCTTGAAGAACCAATTGGAGAAATTTGGTTGGAGGTATTCTATGCAATGCTAAATGATAATTTGCATTATTGTGATTTGGAAATGGATCCAAGTAGTAGTGCAATGAAAACCTTGTGCTGAACAAGTTAATTTCGAAGATAATTGCAAAGGTTTTCTTGAAGGAGTAAATGAAGCGTTTTACCAAACAATAATGTCACATACACATAAATAAATAAAAAGTATTTATAACATACATAATCATTATATAATGGTATATGTATATTTCAATTATCTAATTATTATATAGTCATTATAACTCAATAATTACAATCAATTTTATGTATACATTTCTTTTATAAGTGCAGTGATAATTGATTTATCACATAGCTCGTATATTTGATCATTTGAAACTACTATCTACTCACCTTAAAACAATGAGTTCCCTTGCTCCATGGTAACTATGATTCCTATCAAGCTTTTAATTATCACATTACATAAATCTAATGGATGGTACCAATCTTAATTGCATTTTATGAATTGGGCGATTGCCTACCCTAGGCTGGCGGACCAATTGCCTTGGGAGCCTTCTTTCTGGCACCTAGTTGTTCCTCCATGTGTAGGTAAATGTGTCACATCGACAATCCTTCAATGTTTCTGAGATTGAACAGTGGAGAGAGTTGGTTGCTAGTCTAATATCTGTCTTGGTTTCAAAATCCTTCATTTGTTGCATTTTCCACTAGGAGGTTTGGCATCTGGCTCTTTGTTGAGCTTCCTACCCAGTAACGAAACTACCATACTCTTCCCTATCTATTATGGCGCCATAGTGTGAGCTCTTCCATGGTGTCTGAGGGTCTTCCTCTATTGTGTAGTTCATTCAATGTGGCTACCTTTAATTCTAGTTGTAGTTTTGGTGACTACATTAATTGGACGGGTATGTATTTTCAGTCTCCTTTCCCAGCAATAGCTTTTTTCTCTATATTTCTCTTCTAAATTAAATCTAATCCCATTTTTTTTTCTAGGTTCTATTGGAGTTTTTCAAACTCGAAGGATGAAATTTTTGGTGCCCCTTATTCACTTATCGAATTCCACAGTCCTTAGGCAAGGATTCATCGGATATGCACCAAGAATTTCGTTATGTTAGCTCTGAATAAGGGTTTTATTGTCTACTCCTTGATAGGTGAAATTCTGGACTATTTATGAAATAGAGGATTCGGGATTGTGTATTTATTTTTTGAGGCTCAGAGCCGTTAAAGTAGCGGAATGGTTATGGCCTGTTACACCTGTTTTGGCTTTTAATTTTCCGTTTCTTAATAGTTTAATGTTTAATGAAGTAGTTTGGTGTTGGACTTGAAAGTCTCGATGGTAACTGTTGAAACCCTCATTATGGGGTCATTTTTGTACTCTTCTCTTGGTTAGATTTAAAACCAATGGTTCTTTAATTTTAAATATATATGTTTATTGTTATCTCCATTGGGTTATTATGTGTGTACTCTCAAGTTTTACCCTTTTCAGAAATTCGTAATTTCTAGTTCTCTGTGTGATGAAAGTATTTGGAATTACTGTACTTTAATTTAGATTTGTATTACGGCGCTCCACCCTATTGTTAACTTGCATCATACAGTTGTGGCTCTTATAATGATTATGTTTTTTCCAAGGTCGTTTCTATGAATCGGGTGTTTCATGCTCTAATTTCCTAGTAGGTAGTGTTCTTCTCTATAATGTTTAACTAAATGCAGTTCCATCTTTGCACTTTTCTAGTTGTTTGGTCCTTTAAACCCTCCAACCTATCTCCTTCATACTGAGGGTTGTTTTCATTCATTTTTTTGCTTATGTTCTACTAAGAATTGCTAATTTCCTATTGTGGGAGCAAGGTAGAAACCCCTCGTTTCTTACTTGATCGTCCAAGTCAGGTTTTCCTAGTAGCTATGAATTATTAGAGTCATTCCTCCTATCGCAACGGTTATGCACAGACTTATCCCCTTTCACTGATTTCGTGGAATGGCATTAATGTTTGTTCGAGCCTTTACCCTATCTGCAGGTTTGCATGCATTATTTAATTTTTCTATTGAATCTGCACTAACAATAAATTAACTCTACTTATCCTGATAACGCATAATCTTTCCAACATTTATTGTATTTGTGAACTAGCAATAGATAACTTCACTTATCTACAAACTCACATTCTTTTCTTCATTTACTATATTTATGAACTATAGTAAATAATTGTGTTTATCTATAGATTTACATTCTTTTCTTCATTTAGTCCATTTATGAACTAATAGTAAATAACTTTATTTATCTATAGATTCACAATATTTTCTTCATTTACTCTATCTATAGTTAATAGTAAATAGTTTCCACTTTATACTTATCTATCGAGTCGCTTATACTCTAGTTGAACCAGATCTTAATCTTCTGTTTGTCTTACCTCCCAACCGTGTGACTTGTAGTTTTAGCCTTGCTGCTCTGCCTAAGTCTCCCCCTGATATACCCTCTCATAAGGTTTCTCCTCAAGAACTTCCGTATTGAGCAATAGTAGCTATCTGGTCTTAACCAGAATTAGCTACTTTGTCACTATGTGTCCTTCCAACATAGTTAATATCTTTTCTAATATCACTCAATCTATTCTTTTTTTCCTCTCCAGATCTTAGATGCCTCCCTCCTCTTGATCCCTGGAATAAATTTCTTAAGGAAGTAGTGAGGGTTGGGTAACCGCCCAGCCTAACTGTTTGAGAAATAAATTTTTCACCCTTTAGACAATTCATCCTCATTTAAGTTTTATCAAACAATTACTGCCAGCATTTTGGCATTCCATTTTTCATACATTTTAATCGAAATTAACTAATTATATAAAATTAATTAGTATTTAGTTTGTCTAAGATGCGGTCAATAAATATTTACATTTACGGGGGACATCACATCCCCCCCCCAAGATTGAAAATTGTCCTGATGTTCTTCTAATGGAAATAACTTCCTAGGTAGCCTCCTCTAGCCCAAAATGTTGCCATTGTACTTTAACTTGGGTGATAACTCATCTCCAAAACATTACTTCTCTCCGATCAAGTATACCCATTGGTTCGACCAAGAACTCACCTCCAATTTGACTTGTATATCAGAATAGACTTTTAGTCAACTCATGAAATTAAACATAAATCAGCATATATATATATAATATATATATATATATATATATATATATATATATAATATATATAATACATATCATATACATATACATATAAAATAGGCCAATAATATTTTAGCTCCTTGACTCACCTGTATATCCTACCAATTTATTATGTGTTTGGGATATATATATATATATATATATATATATATATATATATTATTTAATAGAGAAACATGAAAAACATTATGCACTCGAACATAGCTGGGTAAAGCGAGTTGATAAGCCACAAGTCCAATTGGAGATAAAATTTGAAAGGGGACAAAAAATCGACATGCCAATTTAGCACATCCATTCCATTGTAGTGTACTTTTCTTGACTCGAACTTGAATATAGACATTATCTCCCGCTTGGAATTCTCAGAAATTTCTTTTCCGATCAACATAATTATTTGTCAGTCTTGAGCACCTTTTAAATTATTTCATACTCCTTTGACAGTTTCTTCCATTTCTTCTAGCATATCAAGTCCAAGCATTAACTTGTCTTCTGGACCACACAAATTCGAGGGAGTCATGCATCTACGCCTATAAAGCACTTCAAAGGGACTTATTCGTAGAGAAGTGTAATAAATGTTGTTATATGCAAACCCTACTAGATGTAAATACTCTTCCCACTTAGATCGTTGTCGCATTATGTAAGCTCGAAGCATATCCTCCACTACTTGGTTTAGTCATTTAGTCTGCTCATCTGTTTGAGGGGTATAAGAAGTACTAAAATGTAGTTTCATACACAGTCTTACAAAAAACGCTTTCTAGAAGGCTCATGTAAACTTTACATCTCAGTTTGAAATTATAACTTTTGGTATACTGTGAAACTTAAAAATAGTTTGCATAAATATGTTAACGATCTGGACAGCCTTATAAGTAGATTGTACTGGTATGAAGTGAGAAGATTTTCTCAATTTGTCAACTACGACCATTATTGAATGATTATGCTTTTTTGATTTCGGCAACCCTGTTATAAAATCGATAGAAATAATTTCCCATTTCCATTCCAGAATGGGTAATGGGTGTAGAACTCTAGTGGGGTGATGGTGTTTTGTTTTTACTTGTTGGCACTCCAAACAACAGGTCAAATATCCAACCACCTCTTTCTTCATTCTGAGCGAAAAATATTCATTTCTGAGTACATAATCAACTTTTGATATATGGGATGACTGGCATAAGGAACTTTATGATACTCATCTAAAATTAAATTTTTAATAACCTTTTGGTTTAGTACCTACATCCTTCCTCTATAGATCAGTAAACCATCTTGATTTACTTAATACCCCAGTATTTGTTCTTTGTTGTTCATAATTTTAGCCTGCCTCAATAGTAATTAATATTCTAGATCCTACATTGCTGCCTCCTTGATTTTCTCTTTGAATGTGTTTTGCACTTCACTGAATGATACTTCATATAAACGGTTAACTTTCCTTCTTAAAGCATCAGTGACACGGTTTTCTTTTCCTTTCAAGTGCTTAATTTCAAAGTCGAACCCACTTAGGAAATAAACTCAACGAGCTTTCCCAACATTCAAAGTGGGTTGTTTAAAATAGTTAATTAAACTATGATGACTAGTGATTAACAAAAAATTCTTAACCATTAGGTGATTTCGCCACATTTTTAATGCGTGAATGACTTTTGTTAGCTCTAAATCATAAGTTGAATACTTTTTCTCATGTTCCTTAAGATTCCTAGACTTGTAAGTGACGACCTAGCATTCGTGCATTAATATGCCACCTACACTTTCTTTTCTTGCGTTCGTACAAACTACACAATATTTATTTGGATCAGTTATGCTTAAAATGGGCATGGTGGTGAGTAAATTTTTAAGCTAGTCAAAACTCTTTTGGCAATCCACACTCCACTTAAAAGCCTTTCCTTTCTTTTATAGAGAGGTAATAGTATAGCCTACCCCGGGGAATCCTTCAACGAATTGTGTATAGTATCGTACTAGACCCATAAATGACCTTATATCAGCCACATCTTTTGGCATTGGTCATTCCGTAATGGTTTTTATCTTTTCTAGGTTTATGACTATTCCATACTTAGTAATGACATGGCCAATAATGGGATTTTTTCTTTTAAGAAATCACATTTACTGCACCTGGCGTACAGCTGATGTTCTCTTAGAAATTGAAAGACAATGCGAAGATTCTCTTTATGTTCTTCTACTGTCTGAGAGTATGTTAGAGCCTAGATCGACCTAACGCTGAAGGGAGGCAATCCTAGGATAACCACAAACAAAACTTAATGTGGTAGTTATCCCTACTAGGTTGGGAGATGGCTCTCCCCTTGTCAATATCAGTTCAGATGACTAAATCAAATATGGATTTTAGGCTAGGTATAGTAGCTCTAGGGTTTTTTGGCTTATTTTAATGGTTTTCTTGCTGGATCAAATGGAGCAGGCAGCTTTGGGTCCAAGAAATCAAGTCAGAATTGCAGGGTGTTCTATGGGGTGAGGTAGGAAGGTGTTTTAGCACTTGGAATTGATTGAGATGGTAGGTATAAGACTGTGAGGAGCTAAGAAGGGTATGCAAGGATCATGAGTCCTCTTCAGATAGCTGAAAACATCAAAAACTAAATGTAATCCCAAGGCAGAGCACTGTTACCAATGTATTCTACCTATCTATCTTGATTTCATTTAGTTAAGAAGAATGAAATAGATTTTGGCACATATAAGACATGAGAAAAACTAATGACAGAAGGAGAAACAATGCAAAAACAAATTACCACAAGAATCCCACAAAAATAGCTAGAAATCCTGGTTTATTTCCTTGCCAAACTGTTGTAGAGATGTATAATCTAGCTCAAAGCATCCACAAGAGTCCAACCTTTACCAATGAGGAAGAAAATACATAATATAGACATGAAAACCACCTATGGTAGCCAACAGGAGTCAAATCCAAGAGATAAGGGATTGTTTCTACCATATCTAAACTAGGAAGAGGAATATAGGCGATGAAATAGCTTGCCTCTAAAACCATGAAAACTGATTCATTCACCCCCAAATCACCTCACTGATGAATCTAACCTTTAAATTCATTTTAAAATTTCATTTACATAGCATAGCATCATTTGCAATCATAAATTCATCTAAGATGAGATAAAAAGTCAACTTGTAGAAAAACTAGGTGAAATTTGGATTTTTGAGCAAACTAGTTCTATGCATAGCGCCACTTCTCAAATAAGTTTGGAGGCCTTCCCCTTAGCCAAATTGAACCCAAGATAGCTCATTAGAAAGGTATTCCTATCTGGTTTGTGGAACATCTTGAATTTTTTTATTTTGACGTCATTTTCCCCCTGAAAAGTGGAATCTAGCACTGTTTCTTCCTATGTACCCAAAAAGAGGGAGAGAGGTCATTTTTTGATGGTTTTTTGACCTTTAGGTGATCAAGATTTGCTCCAAAATTGCTGAAAATTTCAGGGATTGATGTTCTCATCATGCTAAATCCAAATATGAAAACCATTTCTCCAAAAATTTCTCCAGTCAAAAGCGTAGATCCGGTGGCGCTACGCAGCTAATGCAATTTTCTGTGTTGGAAAAATTCAAAATGACAAAATCTCACCAAAACTTGCCCAGATTTGGCGCAAGGCATTCTCATTAATTGCTTTGATGGGTTAGTGAGGCCCTGGCCAAGATTTTTAGCTTTTCATGGTCCTTTTTGCTCCTTAATTCCTTCCTCAACCTTGCGTTAAGTTTCCTCATCCTTATATTGCATATTTTGTTCTGGATCATATAGTGGTGGACCATGTGATGAAGCATCTTCTTGTTTCTATTAGCCTTCTCAAGAAGCCCTTAAAGGTGTATATTGACCCTCTCAAGCCATGTTTCCCTATAATTCTCAATTTCTTGTTCAATAGGTTTTAATGGAACATTGGCCTCCTTGATCTTTTGCCTCCCTTCCTTTATCATTTGTAACTCCATGAGGAATTGCTTGTCGGTCAATTGTTTGTTTTCTTGCTCTAGATAATTGATGATCCACTTTACGCTCTCTAAATTGACTAACAAGGCTTGAATCTAAGCCTCTTGCTCCTTGACTATCATGTCTTTAGTAATCTTTGTCCCTTGAGTTTCCAAATCAATGACATCAACTCCTTGTGTCCCCTCATGATAAACAAGGTCAAAATCTCTCTCTTGCCCATCACTAGGATCCTTCTCATGCATCTTTTTCTTACCTTTTCCTTTGCCCTTACTATGTTTCCCAACCTGTACCTGTTTACCTGAAGATGAATGCACATCCCCTTCCACTCCTTATGGAGATAGCATTTCCCTGTGGCCTGAAGATGAAGGAAAGATCCATTCCACATCTTGTGGAGATAATACTCACTTGGCAACTGTAAAACGTTTTCTAGTGCCTCTCTCATATGTCACAAATATTGGCACTCCCACAGTTTCAGTTTCTTGGACCTTTTGTTGTCCTAAATGTCCACCTTCTTCTTGAGGTACTGTTGAAAAGACTTGAGGGCTTTTGAACATTTCATGAGAAATAAAGGTCTCCCATGGTATGTTAAGTAGGTTCAGCTGATGTAAAACAATGATTTTAATCACAAAGAAGTGGTAGATGTTGGTTAGCTGCTGGGGGTATGATTTCTTCTTTACAATGAATGCCATCTTCTTTATGGTTTCGACTATGAAGTAGGGGATATTCAACATTCTCACCCTAGTGAAATTCATCAACAATCTAATGTGGTAGGCATGCAGTTTGGAGAACCTACCTTCACAAGTAAAGTACGTGATGATGATCTTCATCAATGGAGAAAATCTGTCCTCCAAGAATTTAAAGGGGAATATTCTGTTGAGTTTTTTATGATATTTGGCCTTAATGTAAGGCTCATAGTACTCCATGTCATTGTACTGACCTTTGTTCCGATTTTCACCCACATTTGGAATACTTGTAGCCTCTGAAATGACAACTGGTGACCAAGTGAATGTGACCCCAGCAAGGTTTACTTCATTGTTGTCCAAGTGAGTCACAAACAACCTCGCTAATTCATGATGAGATTTTACTCTTTCCACCATTTCACAAAAACTAAAACATGACTGATGTCTAAAACAAGAAAAGGAAAATGGGCAGGCCTGTAGCTCTCCCAAACTGGTGGGCTCCTCTCTAATATGTTTTCCTCCCTTATGAGGCCTTCTCCCTAAGTGTCTCTCTCCCTAGAACTATCACTATGTGTTTCTTCCTCCATTTCATACTCATTGTTCCTCTCCATTGTTGTACAACTATTTCTTTTTATGTACAATTGTTCCTTTCTATGTACAGTTGTTCCTCTTTGTGGTAAATGAAGAGTGGTGGATTGGTGAATGAGGGTATGATGAGTATGAAGAGATTTAAATAATAAAATAGGTGAGGGTAAACTAGGATGGGAAAGGGATGTAGGGAGTGAGTGGGTTAATGAACAGTATAGGGTTTAGGGTATATGTAGGGTTTGGGGTATATGTAGGGTTTGGGATATATGTATACGGTTTAGGATGTATAGGTATAGGGTTTGGGAATTAGGGAAAAGTTTAGGGAATGATGCCTAGGGAATTATGTATGCGAGGATGGATTTAGAGAAGTAGTAAAAGATGATATGGGACAACAATAAGGAGTGTATTTTTACAATATATGAGATAATTTAGTGACAATTAGGGTTTTATGTTTTTGAGAGACAACACAACCCAAAATTGATGCAACAATTCTTTTAACAAGAATAGTGATGTTACTTACTTGCAAATGGAGAAATTTGGGAGTTTTGATGCAATTTGATGCACTATGCAGCAATTTACAGCTCAAATGCCAGGTGTGTAGCACACTTCCCAGGTGCGCAGCTCCTGTGCATAGCACTAGTTCAAAATAACACCGGAGAAAAAGCCCAGGTGCATAGCATCGGGCACTTTCCTCCAAAAACACGGCAATTTCCTCCCTTTGCTCAATAACCCCTTAAAATCACGATTTTGATCATAAACTTCAACTCAAACAATGAATTAACTTGAGAAAGAAATGACCTTTATAGGGCTTGGGAACTTTTGATTTTTCACTCTCCAAAACCCACTTTATAATGTCTTGGATTTTTCAAACTCTGTTTTTTAGATGCTCGGCTTTTTGCTTAAAATAGGTGAACTAATGCTTGATGATCTTTTGTTTTTTTGCAGTGACATGTATTTGGAAATATCAGCAGGTGACTGGGAGCTGTATGAGACCATTAATTATATATGAGAAATGATGAAATTACATGAAATTTACAAATAAGTACCAATGCTCTATTTTCACCTCAAACTAGTTTTGAGGTGAAAAACTTATTAAATTTACAAATTATGAAATTTAAAGTTTCCTGATGATTACTGTCATCCTCATGTGTCTACTGACTCTTATTGGTCAATGGTTACTAAAATTTTGACATGGTGAAGCTCTAATACCTAATGAAACTAAAACCCTAAGACCTAAGCCCTATTTGATGAAATAAACTGGAAATGAACCTGGACCTGAACCATTGACTAAATCACATGTGAAAAGTGGTCAGTAGATATGTGTCATGAGGGAAAAAACTAAAATGTGCCTACCATCAGTTGATCCATGACCTAATGGAATGCAACTCATTGAGAACGGGACTCCTAATATGAATGAAAAAGAGTGAATTTTGATCACTGATGGTAGTATGAAGACATTGACACTAACAGAGTAAATTAGTATATCATCAATAAAATTTAACACAAATTTATCCAAATATTGATGGAATACACCGTTCATAAGGCACATGAAGGTTGCAGGTGAATTTTTTAACTCAAAGGGTAGCACAACAAATTCGTAATGCCCATATCGTGTTCTAAAGCCTGTTTTTGCTATATCCTCTTCTTTGATCCTAATTTGACGATAACCCGAGCAAAGGTCAATTTTTTAAAATACGGTTGCTTCTTTCACTTGATCAAACAACTCGTCTATATGAGGTAGAGGATATTTGTTTTTGATGGTTAACTTGTTTAGTCGGTGGTAATCCATGCACATCTGTAGGGTTCTATCCTTCTATTTAACAAAAAACACTGGGGCTCCCCAAGGTGATACTCTTGGTCGATTTTTTTTTTTTTTCAAGTAGTTCTTGTAACTGCATTTTTAGTTCCATTAACTCTGGTATACTCATGAGATAAGGGACTTGAGATACCATAGAAGCCCCTGCTATTAATTCAGTGGTGAAATGTATACCCCTTTTTGGCAGAAGTCCCAGAATTTCTTCAAGCAATACATTAAGAAAATTCTTCACTACCAGTATATTTTCTAAGATGACAAACTTTTCTTTTGAATTAGTATACCCTACTTGTATTGCATAAATCAACATCCTTTCCAGATACACTTGGCTAATTGGGAGGTTGTCACTAGCCTCATCTTTAAGGTTCTTATTATTCCCTAAATTTCCTGTCTCTTTCTTTCCTCGTCCATATAGTTAATAGTTTTCATTTCATAGTTAATGAAGGACCAATGTTTTTCCAACTAGTGCATGTCGATTAAAATATTAGACGATCCTAAGGGAAACACATTCAAGTCTTCCCTAATCGACCGACTTGTTATTTGTAGCGGACAATTTTTTACCTTGGCCAACACTCTTCTCTTGGCTCCTATAGATAATTTCACTAGCCAAGGATTTTTAAACTTGACAACTTGCAAACAACATTGTTCTACTATTTTGGGACTAATGTAACTAAAGGTAGCTCTAGGATTAATTAAATAGGCACAGTTTGGTTGAATATTTTACCTTCAAAATTTATCATGGTCAGCTAGTACTCCACCTGATGGTATTCAAGAGCAACATTGATTTTAGGCATGCTTCTTGCCACTTCTTCTACTGTTGATGCTTCTTGAATCTGTGCTACCCGATCGGTTCCCTTGCAATGTGGACAATTTTTAACATAAAGGGGTCTTCCGCATCCCCAACATTGTACCGGAGGTCTAGCTGCCATCTCTACTTCAGTCCTTAATGATTGTTCATTTTTCTTGGTCTCACCAAGAAATTTTAATTTGGATTGATTTTTGTTCATGTTTCTATTTTCCTGCCCTTTATGGGGTTTATTGATCATAAAATTATATCCTTTACTGCTAGAGGAAAATTTATTCCCCTTTTTGTCATTCCGTCTCCTACCTACTTCCCCTTTTATCTTGTTTTTTTGGTAACATATTCAAGCCTTCCATATGACTTCATCCATGGTTTTCCAGTTATTGAACTCAAGGTGCTCCTTCATAAACAATGGAAAGTTGTTGACAAACCGTTGCACCTTAGCCTTTGTTCCTGTATTTATGGGACATATCACAGTAAGGATGTAAATTTTGTTATGAATTATTCTATAGTTAATTGACCCAATTGAAGGCCATGAAACTCCTTGGCTTTCTCATCATAAAATGTTTCAATTAAATATTTTTCCTTAAAATATCTTTGAAAATTTTCCCAAGTTATGCTCTGTTGATTTACACCACGAACTATTTTTACTTCCTCCCACCATAGGGTGGCTTTTCCTTGTAGCTGAATGATGGCCAAATGAGCCTTTAAGTTATGATCATATTCATATAGTTGGAAATACTTATTCATGTTTATGAGCCAGGCTTCTAGTCCCTCTTCTTGTTCACCATCCAAGAGGGGAGGATTTATCTTCCGAAATTCTCCGTAAAGTTCTATTTTTTGTCTTTTTTCCTTATTGTGTTATGATATATTACTATATCCTTCTCCTTGATTCTCTTCACGAAGTTCAGTTTCTTCTGTCTTGCTATGAAATTCTTGTTCTCCAGTCATGTTTCCCTGCGCAGGACTGGGAATTGTTTGCCTCTGATTCTATTATCCAACAAACTCTTCATGATCTCTTCTTGTTCCTAAATCAATCTTTCATTATCTGCCTACAATCATGCCATTTCCTCTTTTAACTCTTGCACTGTTTCGAAGGTTGCAGTGTTGGTGTTATGCAACTCTTCTCCCAATTATACCCCTACCTCAGGATTGGTCTTCTGAATGGTTGCTTCTAATGTCAGAATCATCGTTCAGTGTGGTGTAGTTCCCATTCTTCTAATATTGGCTACTTATCTACCTCTGTCTACATCACAAATTTTATTAATCATTATTTTCGAGAGGTCTCTGTTTTGTAACCTGAGCACTTTGATACCACATGTCACATACACATAAATAAAAAAAAACTTTATAACATACATAATCATTATACCCAATTGTATATGGATATTTCAATTATCGAATTATTATATAGTCATTACAGCTCAATAATTACAATCAATTTTATATACATTTCTTTTATAAGTGCAATGATAATTTCTTTATGGCATATCTCATATCTTTAATCCTTTGACACTACTATCTACTCACCTTAAAACAATGAGTTCCCTTGCTCCAAGGTAAATATGATTTGTATCAAGTTTTTAATTCCCGCATTACATAAATCTGATCGATGGTACCAGTCTTAATTACATGTTATGAATTGGGCGCTCACTACCATAGGATGGTGAACCCATTGTCTCAGGAGCCTTCTTTGTGGCACCCAGCTACTCCTCCATGCACAAATAAATGTGTCGCATTGACAATCCTACGGTGTTTCTCAAATTTAACGGTGGAGAGATTTGGTCGCCGGTTTAATATATGGCTTGGTTTGGAAATCTTTCACTTGCTGCATTTTTTGCTAGGAGGTTTGGGTTCACGCTCTCTATTGAGCCTCCTTCCAAGTAATGAAACTAGCATACTCTTCCCTACTTGTTGTGCCTCCTCAGTCTAAGCTCTTTAATGGTGTCTCAGGGCCTTCCTCTATTATGTTGTTCATTCAACATGGCTGCCCCTTGTTTCTGGTTGTAGTTTTGGTGACAGAATTACTTGGACGGGTATGTATTTTTGGTCTCCTTTCTCAGCAATAGCTTTATGTTCTATATTTCCCTTGTAAATTAAATCTAATCCCTATGTTTTGTTTGTTTAGGCTTCTACCAGAGTTTTTCAAACTCGAAGGATGACATTTTCAGTACCCTTGCTTCACTTATCGAATCCCACAATCCTTAAGCAAAGATTCACCAGGTATGTGCCAGGAATTTCATTGTGTTAACTCTGAATAGGGGCTTTATTGTTTACTCCTTGATAGGTGAAATTCTAGACTATTTAGAAAATAGAGGGTTCAGGACTATGTATTTACTTTTTTAGACTCAGAGCCATTAGAATAGTGGAATCGTTATGGCCTATTACACCTGTTCTGGCTTGTAAGTTTCTGTTTCTTAATAATAATGTTTAATGAAGTAATTCGATTTTTGGCTCCAATGTCTCGATGGTAACTATTGAAACCCTCCTTATGGGATCTTGTTTGTTCTCTTCACTTGGTTGGATTTAAAACCAATTGTTCTTAAGTTTTGAATATATATCTGTTTATTGTTATCTCCATTGGGTTATTATGTGTGTACTCTAAAGTCTTACCCTTTCTAGAAATTCGTAATTTCTAGTTCTTTGTGTGATGAAAGTCTTTAGAATTAATGTACTTTAATTTAGATTTGTATTACAGCGATGCACCCTATTGTTAACTTGCATCGTACAGTTGTGGCTCTTGTAATGATTATGGTTTGGTCAAGGTTGTTTCTGTGGATTAGGCGTTTCATGCTCTAATTTCCTAGTAGGTAGAGTTATTCTCTATAATGTTTAACTAAATTCAATTATGTCTCTACACTTTTCTAGTTGTTTGGTCCTTGAAACTCTCCAACCTATCTCCTTCATATCGATGGTTTTTCGTGTTCGTGGATTTTCTTCTGTTCTACTAAGAATTGGTAATTTACTATTGTGGGAGCAAGGTATAAACCCCTCATCCCTTACCTGATCCTATGAGTCATGTTTTCCTAGCAGCTATGAAATATTAGATTGCATTCTTCTAATCGCAGAGGTTATACAAAGAATTCTTCCCTTTCTCTGATTCTGTGGAATAACATTAATGTTTGTTTGATATTTTACCCTATCTATAGGTTTGCATGCATTCTTGAACTTTTCTATCGAATCTATGCATTAATAGTAAATTAATTCTACTTATCCTCATAATACATAATCTTTACTTCATTTACTATATTTGTGAACTAGCAGTAGATAACTTCACTTATCTATAGACTTACATTATTTTCTTCATTTATTGTATTTATGAACTACAGTAAATACATTTGCTTATCTAAATATTTACATTCCTTTCTTCATTTAATATATATATGAAGTAACAGTAAATAACTTTATTTATCTACAGATTCACAATCTTTTATTCATTTACTCTATGTTTAGTTAATAGGAAATAGTTTCTAGCTTATACTTATATGTCTCACTTATATTCCAGTTGAACCAGATCTTAATATTTTGTTTGTCTTACCTCCCAACTGTGAGATTTGCAGTTCCATCTTTGTTGTTCTGCCTAAGTCTCCCCCCGAGCTACCCTCTCATAGGGTTTCTCCTCAATAACTTCCATCTTGAACAATAATAGCTATCTGGTTTTAACCAGACTTATACTTTGTCACTGTTTGTCCTTCCAGCATAATTACTCTCTTTAATAATATCTCTCAATCTATTCCTTTTTTTTCCTCCGTAGATCTTAGATGCCTCACACCTCTTGATCCCTTCCTTGGAATAAATTTCTCAAGGAAGTAGTTGTGGTTGGATAACCATCCAAACTAACTATTTGAGAAATAAAATTGTCACCCTTTAGACAAATCATTCTCATGTCACTTTAATCAAACAATTAGTATCATCATTCTGGCATTCCACTTTTCATACATTTTAATCAAAATTAACTAATTATATAAACTTAATCAGTATTCAATTTGTTTAAAATGCTATAAATAAATATTTACATTTACGAGGGACATCACAAATGAGCATAATATTTGAGAATGCTTCTGGTTAAGTATTTTCTTACAAATTCTTACAAAAAGAGTGTGGTATGAAAGAACTGTAGCAAGTGAAATATTACTTGTCCAAATGCAAAGTGATTGAATTTGTGAAGCATTATTACTTAAAAACCCACACAAAGTTATTTCAAAAGATGTTTGAATGCATAGATATGGCTATTGTGAACTCATAATGTATCATTACATAGGAAACAAAGTAAAGTTTCTTCCAGCAACAAAAGATGGAAAATAATATGCCAAATGCAACTCACCAAACTTTCCATCTTTCTGTGGCCTATGACAAGACACATCTTCTTAAACATTCATATCATGCAAAAACTCTCGATTATTGTCCCATTCACAATGACCACAATCTCTCCACACATAGCTACTCTGGACCACAATCAAATTTTTTATAACAATAATAATAATCCCAACAAGCTTACGAATGTTGCTTGTAACAAAAATAAAAGATATGACATGGCACAATTGGTAAACACAGTAAGGAAGTGTCCTCAAATTATATTGAAAAGGCAGTACAAAGTTTCGAAGTTTTTGCTACAACTAAAATTGGAACTGTCGATTCAAATAATGGATGTTGCTATTAACACGAATGCATCCATAGCAATATACATACAATACCATTGATTCTAATAACCAATGTTGTTATGAACAAAAATGGATCCACAACAATGTGTGAAATTGTACATAAATTGGATTTAGATAATAAAAAAAAAAACAATGAACAAAATTTGTAAGAAAAAGGAAGAAAAATTGATAAAGAAAAGAATTGATGAATTCTATTTATGTGAAAAAAAGAAAATTATGAGAGAATAAAATTCAATGTAGTATATTCTACATAGTTGAAATATTATAGTAGTGAATATAGAGAGATATGAATATGCACTAAAAAAATATTAACATGTAGCCTTAGTTAACTAGCCATGAGTCATTAGTTAATTGTCGCACACAAGTGGAGATTAGTATAACCCATGCATGCTCTTGGGGAGTGATTTCTTGGTGATAGTAATGAATTTTCTATGAATGAATCCACTCATGAGTCTAACTGAAGTACAATTAAGTGTATGCTATCTCCAATATCCCCTTGAAGCACTACTCAACAGAATAAAATGATTGGGTCCTAACAAAAATCCGTTTAATGTACCCATTTTATAGTGCATTTGAATAACATAGAACAATTGCAAGAAGTGGAATGCGAGAAAACTAGATGGGAATGAAACTCTCCTTTCAAAATACAATACTGAAAAAGAAATACAACTTTTAGATAGTTGTGTCCTTCAACCCAAGGTGGTCTCATAGAACGTGAAACTTCTAGTCTATGGATTTTTTTCATGAACATGTTGACAATTTGTTCAGAAGTAGTACAATACTGCTAGTTAATGGTCCCATCATATACAAATTCCCAGATATAGCACATGTAGATCTCAATGTCCTTCGTTGATTTTTGCTACATTAGATCTCTACAAAAGTTTAGTATACTTTGATTGTCACACATGATGACAGCCACATGATGAAACATGATACCAAACTTAGTGAGGAACTTCTACAAAAGTATGGCCTAAATGGAAATGTTGATTTCACCTTTTTATTCAGCCTATGCTAATATTAAATAAATCATGGATTTTTTTTTATTGGACCAACAAATGTCGCTAGGACCCAAACTAAGAACATATCCTCAAGTGGACTTGTAATCAATGTTATCAGTAGCCCAATCTGAATCAGTGTGGCTAATGACACCCAAAGTATATCTTGATGTATAATGAATCCCAAAGATGATGGTTCCTTGGGCATATCTAAGTATGCTCTTAGGATCCTTCCAATTCATGTCATGTTCCTCTTGCATGTATCTAGAAACTATGCCTATTGCATATGAGAGATCTAGATAAGAGTAAGTGAGATGGAGGAGATTCCCTACAAGCTATCCATACATGGTGTAATCAACCAACAATGTATCCTTTCCATCCTAAGGGTGTACCACCAATAATAAAAGTGTAGTTGTTGGCTTGCAGTTAACCATGTGAAAGCGAACTAATATATCTCTCACATAGTTGGATTTAACAATTTTTGTCCCTGAATCATTTTGGTTAATTTATAGTCTAAGGAATAAGTGTAATAGAGCCATATGTGTGATAGAAAACCTATCATGAAAAGCATTTTTTAATATATAAATGGTTGAATTTGAACTACCTATGATTATTAGATCATCTACATAGATCACCATGACCAACAAAGGGTCATATGTTTTTAGCATATAAACATTTCAATCATATTTACATTGAAAAAAATGTCTAAAGAGTAAAGAGGAATCTGATTTAGCCTACAATTTTCTAGGTGCCTTGTTGGGGCCATACAGAGACTTATTGAGTTGGAAAACTAAAGATGAATTCTTTAGATACCCTTTTGGTCGCTCCATATAAATTTCCTCTTTGATATCAACATGAATAAATGCATTATTCACATCCATGTAGTGAACCACCCACATTCTTGTTGTTCCAATAGCAAGAGTAATTCAATAGATTCCATTTTATCCACTAGAGCATAGGCTTCATCATAGTTGGTGCCATGAACCTATTTAAAGGGTCCATCCACCAATCATGCTTTATAGCTTCTTACAAGTCCATTTGTTGCTCCATTTTTCCTTTAGACACACTTTCATTTTAAAAACTTATGATATGAATGAAGTAGAACAAAGTCCCAAGTTTGATTCCAAATGATGAAGTTGTACTCCTTGTCTATAGTTGCTTCCAAGAAACGATTCCTTGCAATGTTTTCCTAATTTTGAGGGTTAGACGTTAGAATCATTTAGTAATGCATGTGAATAACTAGTTATACAGATGTGAGTGCATGATGCACTTCCTGAAAATGATATATCATGGTACGATCACCCAAGATATTGCTCATGACACGCCACTTTTGTACCTAAAGTGGTCAAGAATATGAACACATGCATGTGCATGACTTCTAAATTAGATTTAGAAATCAAATATGAGACTTCATTTGAATGACATAACACAACATCTTTTAGATCCAATAAAGGAGGAAACACAAATCTTTCTACAGTTTGTTCCTTAGAGGCATGCAACAGACTTTATTTAAAGTAAACACTCCTTTCAATGAAGAGATTTTCTGTTGAAATATCTAGTTCTATGTATCTATTTACACCATTTGGATATCCAACTGTGGCTCACTCATTTCCTTTTATGCTCTAAATCCTTCCTATTTCCTGAAGGAATCTGAGCCCATGTGTGTGATCAAAAAATGTGAAAATGTGTTTCTTTTGGTTGCATGCCACTCCATGCTTCAAAAAGTGTTTTTCTTATAACATATTTGTGAGTATATTTATTTTTTGTGTACAAAGCATAGTTATTCCTTAGCGCACAATTTGGAGGGAAGGGAAATTGCATGTAATATGAAACTAACCATCTATTTCAAGGATATATTCTTCCTCTCGGTTACCTCATTCTACTACAAAGTGTAAGGATATGTGTGCTACAATATATTTCTATTTCAACACAAAAATGTTGGACTTGTTGACATACTCACCTCCATTATTCATATGGAGTATCTTAATATTTTTTCCAAAGTGCTTCTTTGTAAGAACTTTGAAAAATCTTAGGTTCTCAAACACTTCAAATTTAAGCTTAATGGAGTACATTAATGTGTATCTTGTGCAATCAATTATGAATGTGAGTACATATATTCCTTTACTTATGGAGGGATTTGAAAATCACCCCATAATATCACTTTGACCAAGCTCCAAGGGAGACAACACCCTCCCTTCCTTCCTGATTTTTAAATTTTCTTATGGATGCTTTCCAAGAGGACAACCTTGACAAACTCCATTAGAAAGATCTATGGTGGGCAAGCCTTTCAGCATCTCCTACTTGCTAAGCTATTCCATGTATATAAAATTTAAGTGTTCAAACCTTTCATGCCAAAATTTTCTTTCATCATTTACACATCGGTAGTAAAGTGGAATCTAATGGAGGAACAAATTTAGAAAAAATATATAAACGAGACTAATGATTTACCTCACCAACTGCAATTTTGGAGTTAGCTTACATGACATATATTCTCATTAAATTTGGGTTGAACTAAACTCTTGTTTTGATGCTTACATGTGTCATTTCATGCACTAAGAGAGGATTTACCAAAATCTTTATAATATACAAAATCTTCTTGAAACTTCCCTTTTCATCATCTACCTTCCCTTGTCTAGTTTCCTATACTAGAGAATCATCTCCCATGAGAATAGAGGGACCAACATATGGTTTTAAAAATGAGAGAGCAAATTTTGTAGATGTCATGTGATGTGAAGCTCCAAAATCTATATTCCATGTATCAAAAGAATAATGAATAACAATTAATTAACCATTAATTATTTCAGGCTCTCTTTCTCCCTTCTTCTTCTTGACATTTTTTAAAATAAAATCACAAAGATCATTCTTCTAAAGTATATTTTCTATGTTTTCTTCATCATGCATGATGATTCTAGATCATGAGCATGGTTGCAATAGTTTCATTTTGATTTTCCATTCCTAACCTTCTTTTCCCTCAAGCCTGTAGATTCATCTAGAATTTTGGCATTTCATCCCTTTCTTGGATCCGATTATGTTTCCTTTCCTTTTTCCTTGGATTTGTTATTGGATTTTGAGCTGGCCTTACCCCTTCCCTTCACATCTACATGGGATTTGCAACTTTTCAATGTTCCCATATTTATGAGCTTAGCTTGCTCATGGATTAGGGACTCAATAAAGTCCTCAAGTGTGGACATCTTCTAGTTTTCTCATGTTGCAAGAGGAGACTAGTATAACATATTTTGGACCTGATTTTTACAATATCACAGAAGCTAATTCCCTTTCTTGACTAGATTTTTTGATTCCACATTCTTTCAACTGAAGTCCGGGATAAATTTCCCTTAAAACAAATTCCAAAACATATTTCTCCTCAAGTTTAAAAGAAGCATGTGCTCTTTTCATACTTATATGTGAGATCTAAGTAAGGCTGGAAATACCATAATACTATGTGTGAACATTAAGCTGGATCAACTAATTTGATCTCCTAGATCATGTTAAATAATTTCCACTTATTGACTCCTGACATAATAACCACAAATGTATGCCACAAGAACCTAAAATATTATGCTTCTATCACAAAAAATCACATATAAGGGTATGATTATTAACCTACTTGTAACAAGATAATTGAATGAGCAATATGCCTCTATTGATAATCAAATCTAATAAATATGATATGATTATTGATTCATCAATACAAAGTTCTCAATGGCATTGCTTCAATCACAAGATTCGTATCATGAATGTTGCAGCAAGAGTAGCCACTATTACAAATTCAGAAGCATATTATTCTTCAAAAAGTGCCAAATAAAACAATGGACTTGTCAAAATTGGCACAACAATTTTTTTCTGTAGTCATTAAATTACAGGAATTCACAGATGAACATAGGAAACTCAAACAACTTATTATGCTCACTTGGAAAAAATCCTATAGAATTAGTCATTGTAAAATTGTTTCCAAAAACAACCGCTCACTTTTTTTTTTATGGAATATTTATATAATAAAAATAACAACTATCTTATTCTCTATTCACACTCAAGCAAATTATTAAATTCATTTTGCATTCAAAAACATGCAGACATCAGAAACTACATCCACTAAATTATATATTCATAAATTTCTAGTACATAAAAGCTACAGTAAGTAAGACATCTACTCTTACAATTTATATTCACAAAAGGTATAGCCACAGAGACCTTTTGACAAACACTTTGCAAGCATGGAACCTACTAGCTACAACCATTGAAGACTTTTGACAAACACTTTGCAAGCATGCAATCTAAGATTCTTACTCAACCCATTTAACTCATAAAATTAATAAATTAAGAATTCAAATGTTGGCATATTAAAATAGGGACTAATTCATCTTAATACTTCACCAAAAACTTGATAACATGCACACAGAGTTGGAAGCAACAATCTACAAACTCGCCTAGAATTATGATATAGGTTATAAAAAGTGTATTTTTTGAATCAAATGGGGGATTATAGGTTCATATGGGAAGGGTACCCCCTGATGTTGGGATCAATCACATCCAATAAGCACAAGGATGCAATTTTTTATAATAATAAAAATTTCGATCCATAATGTATCATTTGCCACTTTTGTAAAACACGTGGAATGCAAACTTTCATTTACAACTCTACATGAGGAAAGACAACCCATAATTATGCAGCTGAGAGTTTTTCATTGAACTTACACATTTCTAAATCCACCATATGAGTTCTTGAAACATTTTACAACCTACAAGCTACTTCCTTTGACATAATTTGATAAGCTTATTACAATTGCTGCTACAATTTGACAAACACATGGAAGCCCTAAATGCTACAACCATTAAGGCTTTCCTTCAAAATTCTAATAGTACTATACAAAAAACTTGAATAAAAAAACATTGAATTATTAATAAGAATGAGACATAAGCCATTCAAAATTCTGTTAGTACTATAACAAAAACTTGAATAAAAAACATTGAATTATTAATAAGAATGAGACATAAGCCATAATTGAAAATTACCTCAAACATACCTCAAGCCTTTGATCATCCAAACCATATTTTAGCTGTCATTATTTTTGCGTTTTCTTTTAAGGGTTGATTGTGTAATTCCTCCAGGTATATTTTCGATACATGTCCATTTTCTTACTTCACTTATAAGCTACAGGTTATCACTTATTCATGCCTAAATATATAAATTCATAGCATTACTCATTCAGGTATTTTGTCAAACACTTTGAAAAGATACCATGCAACCCTTTCTAAAATGCATCTAATTTACTATTTCAATTAAAAAACACAAAACCAAAAGTCATGAAACTCTTGGCCAACCTCTTTCGCAATTCTTCATTATAATTATTGTTAGCAAGATTTGGATTTTCTTCCTTGGCTTTCTACAATACCAAGGTGTTGAAGCCCCGAAAATCAGGTCTTCAATAAGGGGGATACCCACCCAGTTTGGACCTTGACAGAAGCTCCTTTTCCGTTTGGGATGGTGAGTCCAAATGGGGATAATGGGACCAGTTTCCCAATTTGTGTGTGTGATGATAAGAATTGATATTTCCTTTTTCTAAATATTCCTAAGGAAAATGCTTTTAATCTAAGTCTAATTCAAAACATGCAACTGTATCCTAATGAACAGAAATATCTAATTCTAAATATAACCTTGGATTTAACTTTTTACTTATGCAATCTAAAATAGTTTCTGGCAGCAATTGGTAATAAAGATAATTCAATCGCTACAAGAAAAGAATTTGATAAAAATGAGTTGTTTCATATAAGAAATTAGCTGAAAAAATTGTGAAAATCATATCGTTTAATAAGCCATTCATATATTGACCATAAACAGAATAGTCATCACTGTACAAAAGTGCCAAATGATAACCCAAACATTCAGGCATTCATATATAAATAACTAAATATAAAATATTACTTTGACACATAAACAGAAATTATTAAGAGATAAAAGTACCATTGATAACAAGTTCTAGTCATGAGCTTCAGCAATATAGATTTATCTCTTCTTAATTCAATATCTACTAAGAGTACAGAAATGCATTTCAGTAGTAGACATTAAACACATATATGAATAAATCTTGTTCCATTCATTAATCAAAACCTCCTCTGAGGGTGCAAAAGTTCATGTTCTGAGGAAATGTATTTGACAAATTTCAGGACCCCTCTCTAAATGCATGAGAGGGGTTAGAATACTACTTCCTAAATGCTAAAAATAGTTTATTACAAAAATATAGGAGGAGGTTTAAATGACCGTCCTAATCTAAGGCAAAAATAAAACTAAAATTGTATCTGGAATTAACTATTTATGTATCTGTTCTCTAAGATCACAAGCATTCAGCATTGGCTTGACGAGTGTCGGTTGGTCGACCTCTGACTTTAGTTGTCCTACGAAAATAGAATTGGAAAGTGTTTGTAGTATCTTCTCAGCAGAGTTTGTAAGGCATTTGAGAGTCATGCATTGACTGTGTGCTTTAACCAAGTACTGCCAGTAAGTGTCCCAATTCAACTTGGTTAACTTCTTGATGGATTCTGCTCTCTCCTCAGCTTTCTATCTCTAGCTTGTCTGTAGTTGTTGTGCCTTTGGGAGAAATCCCGGAGCGGTCTCTGATATGAGATTTACTCTGTGCAGGTTTTCATTGACACAGTCAATGACATTGTTTTCTGTTGTCACTGCTTCTTCCACTGCGTGTTCTGCCTTTCTAATCTGTGTGTCCCACTTATGGAAAAGCATTTCTTTGTGGGCTTCATTCATTCTGAGCACGCCGACTTTCTTTCCTTCCTATGATTCCTACCATTCAAATAATTAGAAATTATTTTATCAATTAAATCATAGTCGAGACGCAAGTCCACAACTTTATTTGTAATTTTATCACTCATTTTGCAATGGGAACTCCATTGCAATATTCTTTGTCTTGATGACTTCCTATTGCAAGAGTTGGTCATTCAAGGCAAGGGCTTCTAAAACAAATTCTGTGAGCTTGGGATCATCTTTATGCATTTCTATCATAACCTGTAACTAATTTTCTTTTTCGGCCAAATTGTTCTCATATCCTAGTTGCATCTATTGAAAATCTTGCTATAATTTTTCTAACTTCTCCTCTGCTTTGCGATTGGGACTGGCCCGCTATAGTTGTTGCTGCAAAACTTGGATTTGTTTCTCTCTATCCTTAAGTAATTGTTGTACCTCAGACGCTTTATCAACGGTAGCAAAAGGATAGGCTCCTGCGATCTAAGATAACTTAGCCATATTTTCAGTAGGGTCAGTGGTAGGGTCTCACCAAAGGACATCTAGCTGCTCTGCCTCAAGTGAGAGCACGCTATCCAATTTCCTTTTATTTCTTTACCTTTCTACCACTGCCTTATGCTACAGACTATAAAATAAATCTAGAGTAGGAATCTCCTTTATCTTGAGCATGATTTCAGATGATGGGGTAATGGGAATATGATTCATTTCTGGAGCATTGTTGACTATTCCAATGACCATGTTTGTCATTGTCTATACTATACTCTCAGGTGTTTTTGTGTTCTGCTCCTCAGTATTAATCAATTCATTGAATGTCTCTCGGTCTTTATCCAGCTCAGTTCTCATTGACTTTGGTGGTTGGATGAGGGGAGGGGGAACCTTTACCTTTCATGTAGTCAAGACTTGTTGCTTTGGGGGATTTTTAGACTGGGTAGTATCTCTTACTGACCCTTCACTTTTATTATGGTCACTCTCAAACCATTTATAGCGTTCTGGTGATTCTTTCCTAGATTTAGACCTAGACTTATCTATACTCGAACTTCCACTTAAACTGATACTGGGAGTTGGCTCCCTTATTGAATCCAAGCGTAACATGTCCAAGGGGATGTTTGGTAGTCTCCTTTCTCTGTACAGTTTGAAATCTTGGAATTATGGTAGTGGAAATTGAATTTGAGCCATAGGCAAAACTTGTTTCAATGTGTTTTTCTGTTGGAAGATATCATCAAAAAGATTATCTTCTTTAGAAAATACTTTTATCTTGATAGCAGTAGTAAAATTCGTAATGACATCATAGGGTTCGAATTGTCTCCTTGGAAATTTGAACAATAGTAGACTTAGAATATTGTCTACTTCTTTAAATGCATGACCTAAATCAAATAGTGAAAAGGCCCCACAGGTCATAGGAAATTGCGGTCATATGGCTTTCTTCTTGTCTTTCAACTCTTTGCTCATTCTCCCTACCCCGTAGATCTGGTAGGCAATTTCTCGAGCCAATAACTTATCAGGAACATATAAGGGTAGGACATGAGGGGAAGGAATGCTTCTTAATACTCTGACATAGGTGAAAAATTCTTCCCCAAACCATCTTGCGACAGGGAGAATGTTAACTTAGGCTTTGGGGGAAAATCTTGGGGCATCCCTATTATACAAAATTCTGTAAAGAGGTAACATAATCCCATGACAAATTCTATAAAAATATGGGATGAACTTGGAATCCCACAATTCCTTATGATAAATGTGAATGGGCAAGGGGTTCTGTATTTTCAACTTCCTACCCATTAAAGGAAATCTAAAAACAAAACAATTTGCGTCCATAACATAAGCAGCTAAAAAGAAAGGAGGATAAATCCTCTGAGAGGGAGTTCTTTTAGACTGATAGTTCCAAATAGCTGAGGCTAAATTATTAGACAATATCTCAGCCCAATCCATAATATTGGCATTAGTGGCTGCATCTAATAGGGGTAGCCACTCAGATGAAAACTTGTTGACGTCGGGCCTTCCAAATAGTCTACATAGCATAGCAATAGTGAAGCAATAGGGGAGGAGAGGGAACCAGAACTGTACATACCGTGTTTGTCCTTTTCCAATGGTTGTTCCCTCACTAACTAGTTTTTGGTGCATTCTACCAAATCTTTGTTTTCTTTGGTGAACTTCTCCATGAACTACTTGTTGTAGCTTGCCTGTGGCTCTAGTAAATGATACATAAGCCTTAAATCTTGTGGAGTGAATGACCCAATGAGGTCTTGGCCTTGAGATTTGAATCGTCTGTCTATTATACCAGCACTGTTCAGTACCCACTTGACCATGTCTGTGTATCGAAGTATCCTAGGTCTTGCCACTATTCGGTGCAAGAATGAACATGCAAGTTGAGTAATTGATGCCTCAGATGACCCACATGAGTTTGTTGTTGCTTTAACTTCCATAAATCTGGGATTTTCTTCTTCGAGCACACTATACATGCCTTCCCAAGTGGTTATGCCAGCATCCCTTGTACAGGTGGTGTTTGTGAATAAGGGTGTCATCTCTTTGTCCTCAGCAACTGGATATTTTCCCTTCTTTCCCATTACACTATGAATACTTCTGTGTATATTATTCTGCTTGCCGCTCCTACAAGTTTATAATTAAGGAAAGAATAATGGTAAGAGATAAGGTGACCGGAAAGCTCTTTAAATTCTAAAATCATATCAAATATATCACCGTACTGAAAAAACCTTTCAATTAGATCTAAATCTTATTTCATAAATGATCATCAACTAACCACTAAATTTCCGTTAATGCCCATAAATTGGTATCGGATTACGAGAAATACTTTATTCAACAATGAACCCTACAGATCTGCGATTTTGCGATTTTGCGATTTGCTTCGTAATATCGCAGATCGCAATATCGCTAGTCCTTTTTGTTATCGATCATTAATTACCTTATGCGTCTTCGAGATGCGATTTGCGAGATGCCTTATCGCATAGCACTAGATCAGGATATTTCATCTTAGGTGATACATGTGGCATATGAAATCTGGGATGTGCGATGAGTCTTTAAGGCGCGCAATCTCACATCACGTTTTCGCAATTTTGAAAGCTTGTTTATATGATGTCCTCCATTACCCTTTGCGATGCGATGTTTTATTGTTAAGAGTGATTTTATTCGGAACTTATCATAAAACTTATCTTTTTAGGTTTTGCAGGTGTTTTCCTAAGCTTATGATAGTATGTTTTATTCAAAGGGAAATATAAGTGCTAGTTTTTATTTTTTTAGAAGGGTACCCATTTATTTAGTTTTATTACTAATACTAAATTAAAAGGGGGGTTGTTGTTGGCCACAACAATTGGCGATTCACTAGGAAGAACCAGTTATCTTTGATTATATTTTGAATTTTCTAAGCTTCCAAAACATAAACATTTTCTGGAAAATCAAACTTCATTATAGAAATATAAAGTGCATCAGGATTTTTAGCCGTTAATGGTAGTTTATTTCTTCTGTGCTAACTCTGATTATTTACTTCCCAAGGCTAGTCATTGTATTTACATCAGCCACTACTTGGTTTACAAAGATAAAAACAAAGACTTTTCTGTAGATCAGTTTTAAGTATGCTCATTTGTTGTAGGTAGAGCCTCTACAACCAACAAGCATTCATAGCCTCAACATGGTTACCTGTTACCCAGCAATGATCCTATATCCTACTTGGAGAAATGAACAATTTTCAAAGATAAATCCAGATCCACACTTTTTGCTTTTTGTTTTCTTTTAATAAAGAACAATGTCTTTGTTTGGTAGCCAAATTATGACAGTGCCATTCACTTGATTTATAACTTTGCTGAACAAGCTGGCTCATGATGAGACCTCTTATTCTTTAACTTTATAGTGTATCATTAGATTACTCCTTGAAACTCGTAATTCCCTAGGTGGGGAGGAAATCATTGCTTCCTTAAGAATAGCTTTGGACGACAATTATAGAGTTTTTGGAAACAACTTTTCTACAAAGAACCTTTGTTTTGTTATTGATGCTTTTCATTGACTGATATAAAACAAATTCCCATTAAAGGTTGCTTTTCATCGAAATTCGTAAGGCTAAAACTAGTAACATTTCCATGCTTATAACATTTGACTTGTATCTTTCAATAATAATGATTGATTTTCCAAATCAGTTCTATTTATACAAGAAAAAAACAAAATCTAAAAGAAACACTAATATTTTGCGTGAATTCCCAAAAACAACCATTTACAACCTGTTTCATTATCAAAATAAAGCTATAAACAATAATTTACAAAAATAGAAGAGGTCATCTTCTATGGAAAGCATTTTTTAAGGATTTGCCAATTAACATGTAAAGATTCTCTTTTCCTTGCTAAATCTTGCAACATGAAAGTGGATGGACCTATAATTTCAACAATTCGGAATGGGCCAAGCCACATTCATTGGAATTTAGAATGTTTTCCTTTTTCTTCGTGAGCCTTATCCCATTTCAAAACTAAATCTCCAATTTGAAAATATTTCTTAGATACCATGCTTTAATGAAAGGAAGCCTTTATCAATGCTTGATGATGAGCGTGAGTCATTTTAGCCTGTTCTCATTGCTCTTCTAGCTTAAGGATCTGCAGTTGTCTTAGTTGTAAAGATGAAGTTGGTGTTTCGTCAATAAATTGAACTAAGGCCAAAGAAGAAATTGCTAGATGAGTTGGGAGAACTACTTCTTTCCTATAAACTAAATTAAATGGAGAAGTGCCAATAGAAGCCTTTTGGGTTATTCGGTCTGCCCATAGAGCATACATCAAAGATTTGTGCCAATTTTTATGTTTCTGATCAATGGTTCGCTTAATGATTCTGATTAAGTTTTTATTCATTGATTCATCCAATCCATTCCCTTATGGGTAATAATTGGTATAATATTTAAGCTTAAAACCTCTTTTAAGTGCAAATTCAGTCATAGCATTGCCAGAAAAATATGATGCATTATCAAACACTAAAGCAGAGGGTAAACCAAACCTGGTGATTATGAAGTGATCTATGAAATCAATTATGTGTTCAGCATTAGCTATCTTAAGGGGAACTGCTTCTACCCATTTAGTAAAATAATCTGTAGCTGTAAGGATATACCTATGATGTTTAGAAGAGTGAGGAACAATCTCACCTATTATATCCAATCCCCATTGATCAAACGGTTGACCGATATTGACTGGTTGCAAAGGAAATGATGGTTTCTTTTGTCTCTCGGCAGCAATTTCACAAACTTGACATTTCCTTACATAGTTGTGCGCATATTTCAATAGTGTAGGCCAATAGTAACCTGTGTGCAAAATTTTATGTGTTATAGCATCTCCCACATAATTTCCACCTGCTAGTCCATCATGGAGTTCGTGAAACACCTTTTCAGCTTCATATTTATCAAGACATCGAAGGAGAACATAATCATAATTCATCCTAAAAGGTACATTGTTTATGAGTTGATATTGTTTAACCTTCAATCTTAGAGCTCTTTTCTTTGTATAATTCAGATTTGAAGAAGCATATCCATTCTTTAGAGAAAATATGATATCAGCATATCTTGATTCAATATCATTTAGGCTTACCTCATACATTTGTACCTCTTGATTTGGAGATGGTATTTCGGAAATAAGCGATGCTTTAGCCAACATCTTACAAAATCCTTGACCTTTTACAATATTTGTTGGCCTGATCTGAGCGTCGTATTCTTGTAAGGCAGTGACCCAATTTGCTCTCTTTTCACCCACGTCTTTCTGTACTAAGAGATTTCTTACCGCTGGAAATGGTACTATTATTTTTGTATGGCTTTTAAGAAGAAAGGGTCTAAAATATTTGATCGCTTTGAAAATAGCATAAGCTTGTTTCTCAACATCAAAATAATTTAATTCAACCCCTTGCAAATTTGAACAAAAGGAGGCAATTGGGGCTTCTACCTTGTCTTGATTGGCTTGAGTGAGTATCACAGCATATGACTTATCAGAGGCAAATGTATGCAAAAGGATTGGAAAAATCTGGAGTTTCTAGGGATGGGGCATTAACAATCACTTGCATAATCAAATTAAACGCTTCATATTCCTCTTGGTACCATTTAAAGAATGAATTTTTCTTTATCATTGCTTGCAATGGTGACACGATCCTTGAGAAGTTTGGAACAAATCTTTTAACAAAATTAATCTGGCCAAGGAAGGAGTGCATGGATTTCTTATTATGTGGTAAGGATATTTCGGAAATCTCCTTAATTCTATCGGGATCAATATGGATTTCAAATTTTGACACTATAAATCCAAGAAATTTTCTTTCACTTAATGCAAAAAAAAAAACATTTTTGGATTAAGTGAAATCCCAAACCTTTGGCAACGTTGGAAGATCTGCTTTAAGTCTCTAAGGTGATTACTGCATTTTTTTAATATACTATTATGTCATACAAGTAAATCACCATTGATTTGTTTACTAATCCATTAAATGCGATATCCATAGCCCTTTGAAATGTGGCACCGACATTGATCAGATCAAAAGGCATATTTGATATGCATAAGTACCCCATTTTGTTCTGAACGTGGTTTTTAACTAATCGTCAGGATGGACCAAAACCTGGTTGTAGTGGGAGAAACCATATAAAAAGGACATCAATTCTGATCCTGCAACCGCTTGCAATATTTGTTCCATAGGAGGCAGGGGCAAAATTATCCTTTTGGCAGGCTTTTTTAAGATTTCGAAAGCCAATGCAAATTCTAATATCTCCATTCTTTCTGATGGAAACAAGTTCGAAACCCATCTGGAATGTTGAACGAGAAAAATAATTTTGGCTTTCAATAATTTATTGAGCTAAGATTTAATCTGACTTTCCAGATTGGGATGGATCTTCCTCAGCTTTTGCTCAATAGATTTTTCATCAGTTATCATTGGGATAGTATGCTGAATGATTGAAGTGTCATAAGTCTTAAGGTCATCATAGTTCCAAGCAAAGACACTTTTGCATTGTTTCAGGAGCTGAACATAGGCTAATTTTTCTTCTGGGGCTAGGCCAAGACCTAGGTTGATATTTTTTGGTTTGGTATCCGTTGCTAGATTTACTAATTCATAGTTTAGAGTTGAACTCTAGAGTTTTGAATTGGTATATATTTTAAATTAGTCTTTTAAATCATATAGGTCTTCCAACTTGACTACAGATTTTGGTATAACATTATTAGTGCTTTCTTGTTGTAACTGCTTGTCATGTTGGCCCTCATCAATTATCTGATTAGTGTAAGATCCTTCCGATGTCAGGAAACTTACAATATCACGATCATCGTTAAAAATTATCTAGTTTGTAACATTATCAGGGATGGAGGGCCTAAAGATCAATTCGATTGAGAATCTGTCTGTGCTATAGTCTTCTAAGGGAATGAGCTTGGAAGCTATGTTAGCCAGGAGTTCAGCCCTAGCATTTCGTACCTGTTCAATAACAATCTTAGAATCTCCAAAGACTTGTAGATACTTGATATTTAATTTGATTGCCTTGTACAATTGTTGGACTAAAGCTTTGATTTCTGTAGTGTTGTTTGTGCAATCGAACTCGAGTCTACATGTTAGCATAGTTTTGTTTCCCTCTGGACTAACTAATACACATCTTGCTCCTGCTCCATCATTAGACTTAGAACCATCAAAATATAATTTCCAAAATAAAGAAGTATTTACAAGATTATCTAAAAAATTAACACATTTAGAACTGTCTATTTGAGAATCTACTTGAGACAGAATAGAATGTTAACGCGAAGTATGAGCATTAAAATTTCCTAAGAAAGAGTCAACAAAATAGTTGCCAATTATATTTTTGTTGTATGCTACAGGTTCATTTTTTCCTTCCAATTTCGTCACTTTGTAGTTTTGGTGTCTTTCTCGTTCAACCTTTATCTGATTCAGTTTACCATTGTAAGGGAGCCACATATGTGACCAGTCCATTGCAAAGTATGCATGAAGCTTCTTAGACCAATCCCTACTCAGAATTAAGCCATAAAATTCACGAATGTCTGCAACTAGAATATCAATGAGTTGACATACCTTTGTATTAGATGACAGCCTTATGGTAACTTGATTTAGTTCATCGATTAATTCAACCTGCATCGGTCCAGCTGAACTATGCATACTACAAATTTTTGAGGTTGGACATTTAACTTTGCACATATTGTTTCAGGTAAGATATTAAATGAAAATCCTGAATCTACCAAACAATTATGCAAGTTTTTATTGAAAATTTCACAAGTAAGAAGGAATGAAGGAGTATGAGATTTTGACCTACCTCCAATTAAAGCAATATCATTTGGATCAACTTTATTTGCCATATTAGTTGGAGGTCTTCCCATCTCATGACAATCTTGTGAGATTGCAGTGGCAGGAAGAGGTGCCATAGGTATTGCATGTAACTCTTTCAAAAGTAGCTTCTATTGATGTTTCAATTTGCTCAATTCATGAAAAGTAATGTTAGCCCTAGTCTTCTTCATATCTTCAACGATATTATACTCCATGTAATCAGAAAGAACTAGTGTTTTAGATGGAGTTGGTGAATCAGATTGGACTGGGCTTGTTTGAATTTCTTTTAGTGATGATTTCTTACCTGTGACTTTATCTTTAGATGTTGAGCTTGCGCTCTTCTATTTAGAACTAGGTTGTGGAGGATCAAGTTTATTTCTACTTCTGCTACTAACTGGTGATACCTCTTGATCCTCTTCGTTTGGAACAATGAAGTCCCACATTCCCTGTACTTCTACAACCTCATCTTCATTAGTAGGTTCTTCATTAGAAACTTCCTCTTCCTCTCCTTTAGATTCTGCATTTGTTATAGCATTGGGAGGCTTTGAATCAGTTGAAGGATTTTTTCTATAAGGCTTGTAGGGATTTTTAGAAGAAGTCTCTGCTACTTGTCTCTTAATGTTAACCATTTCGTTAGACATGGTTTTTAGAACTTTCTGCAATCCTTCTAAATCAAATGGGTCCTTAGATTTCTTTTTCTTGGGATTATCTCTAAAAGTAACCTTCTTAGATTTTCTTTCATCAACAACATTTTTCTTTTCTAAAGTTAAGATATGTTCTTCTACCACTATCGCTTCCTTCATGTTTTTAGCCAATGTTGTCTTGGCAGCCCTATCAATGAAGATTGCTATATTCGATGGTAAAGTTGATATGTACCATTCACTTCGAACTTCTCCACTAGGCTTGGAAGCGGTCGGAATTTTATTCAAAAGCTTGTTGAAACGCAAGTTAAAATCTTTGATAGGCTCTCTTGATTCAGTCTTTGGATTTGATATATCACTGATCAATGTTGTTGTAGATCTATCATTGCCGAACTTAGTCAAGAATTTCTCTTGGAAAATGTCCCAACTAGTGATGAACCCTGATGGTAATGAAAAATACCAGGATCTAGCTGCTCCTTGTAAAGTGTAAGGAAAGAGTTGAAAAACAACATCTTCATTAGTAACACCATTTAAATTTATCGATAACATAAAGTTGTTTATGTGCTCTTCTGCTAGCATGCCTAGTTTAGGATTAAACTTGGGGAGTCATTTTTTAGGATGGGCTGGTAATTGACTCAAGGGCGCAGGCATTGAGACTACCCTTGGGTTATTCCATGGGTTTTGGGCCATCGTTCAACTACTAATAGAGGAAAGTGTAGATGAAGTTCCTTATGGAAGGGATGAGGATGTTAAAGTTCCAGTACTCTGATGGACAACAATTTGAAGCAGAGGGGTGGATGGTTGACTTTGCAATGGGGAAGTTGGAATGGATGTTGATAAGAAAGAGTCTCACTATCAGACCCTTGAGGTGACTTCCTTGCTTGTTTCCTTTTAGGTAGAGGTAATTCAGTTGGTTCAATACCAAACTTTTCACTCTGCAATTTAGTAAGAGGATGAGAAGGATTGTATTGCGAAGTCACACTACCTTGAAATATTTCAGAATTTTGTGGTGATATGGAAAATCCTTGAAGTTTATGAATCAAAGACTCAAATTTAGGAGGTTTGATAGTATATTTCTCTGAAATGTTTGGGTTGGTGGCAATGGTTTTTGTTTTCTCAACTTCTCGCTTAAGATTTAAAGACTCGAAATGTGATGGAGAAGTCAGGGGAGATGTTGAGGGTGACTTACTCTCAGAATGGTATTTAGATTTAGATTTACTAGCCATTCATAGTTCAAGGTACTCCTTCTAGTGCCAAATACATTGAAGCCTTGAAAATCAGGTCTTGAACAAGGGGGATACCCACCCGGTTTGGACCTTGAAAGCAGCTCCTTTTCCGTTTGGGATGGTGGGTCCGACTGGGGATAATGGGACCAGTTTCCCAATTTGTATGTGTGATGATAAGAATTGATATTTCTTTTTTATAAAGATTTCTAAGTAAAATTCTTTTAATCTAAGTCTAATTTAAAACATGCAATTGTATCCTAATGAATAGAAATATCTAATTCTAAATCTAACCCAGGATTTAACATTTTACTTATGCGATCTAAAATAGTTTCTAGCAGCAATTGGTAATAAATATCATTCAATCACTGCAAGAAAAGAATTCGATGAAAATGAATTGTTTCATATAAGAAATTAGCCAAAAAAATTGTGAAAAGCATATCACATAATAAACCATTCATATATTGAGCATAAACATAATAGTCATCACCATATAAAAGTGTCAAATGATAACTCAAATATTCAAGTCTTCATATATAAATAACTGAAGATAAAATATTATTTCGACACATAAGCATAAATTATTAAGAGATAAAAGTACCATTGATAACAAGTTATACTCATGAGCTCCAGCAATATAGATTTATTTCTTCTTAATTCAACATCTACTAAGAGTACAAAATTACATTTCAGTAGCAAACATTAAACACATATATCAATAAATCTCATTTCATTCATTCATCAAAACCTCCTCTGAGGGTGTAGAAGTGCATGTTCTGAGGAAACACTTTTGACAAATTTCAGGACCCCTCTCTAAATGCATGAGAGGGGTTAAAATACTACTTCCTAAATGATAAAATTTGTTTATTACAAAAATATATGAGGAGGTTTAAATGACCATCCTCATCTAAGGAAAAAATAAATCAAAAATAAAACCAAAACTGTATCTGGAATTAACTATCTATGTATCTATTTTCTAAGATCGAAATCATTCAGCATTGGCTTGAGGAGTGTCAATTGGTCGACCTCTAACTTTAGTTGTCCTATGAAAACAGAATTGCAAAGTGTTGGTGCTATCTTCTCAGCGGAGTTTGTAAGGCATTTGAGAGTGATGCATTGACTTTGTGGTTTAACCAAGCACTACCAGTAAGCGTCCCAATTCAACTTGCTTAACTTCTTGATGGATTCTGCTCTCTCCTCAGCTTTCTGTCTCTAGCTTGTCTGCCATTGCTATGCCTTTGGGAGAAATCCCAGAGTGGTCTCTGATATGAGATTTGCTCTCTGAAGATTTTCATTGACACAGTCAATGACGTTGTTTGTTGTTGTCGTTGCTTCTTCCACTGACTGTTCTGCCTTTCTAATCTGTGCGTCCCACTTATGGAAAAGCATTTCTTTATGGGCTTCATTGATTCTGAGCAAGCCTGCTTTCTTTCCTTCCTTCAATTCCTACCATTTCAAATAATCAGAAATTCTTTTATCAATTAAATCATAGTCGAGTCACAAGTCTACAACTTGATTTGTAATTTTATCACTCATTTCGCAATGGCAACTCCATTGCGATATTGTTTGGCATAATGACTCTTTCTATTGCAAGACTTGGTCGTTCAAGGCAAGGGCTTCTAAGACAAAATCTATGAGCTTGGGATCATCTTTATGCATTTCTAGCATAACCTCTAACTTATTTTCTTTTTCGGCCAAATTGTTCTGATATCTCAGCTGCATCTGTTGAAAATCTTGTTGTAATTTTTCTTACTTCTCCTCTGCTTCGCAGTTGGCACTGGCCTACTATAGCTGTTGGTGCAAAACTTGGATTTTTTCCTCTCTATCCTTAATTAATTGTTGTACCTCGGATGCTTTATCAATGGTAGCAGAAGCATAGGCTCCTGCGATCTGGGATAACTTAGTCAAATTTTCAATAAGGTCAGTGGTAGGGTCTTGCCAAAGGACATCTAGCTGCTCTGCCTCAGGTGAGAGCATGCTATCCAATTTCCTTTTCTTTCTTTTCCTTCTTACCATTGCCTTATGTTGCGGACTATAAAGTACATCTAGAGGAGGAATATCCTCTATCTTGAGCATGATTTCAGATGATGGGGTAATGGAAATATGCTCCACTTCTGGAGCATTGTAGACTGTTTCAATGACCATGTTTGTCATTGTTTGTACTATACTCTCAGGTGTCTTTGTGTTCTTCTCCTCAATATTAATCAATTCATTGAATGTCTCACACTCTTTATCCAGCTCAGTTCTCACTGACTTTGGTGGCTGAATGAGGAGAGGGGGAACCTTTACCTGTGGTGTAGTCAAGACTTGTTGCTCTGGGCACTCTCTAGACTGGCAGTATCTCTTACTAACCCTTCACTTTTATTATGGTCACTCTCGGACCGTTTAGAGTCTTTTGGTGATTCTTTCCTAGACTTAGACCTAGACTTATCTGTACCTAAACTTCCACTTAAATTGATACTGGGAGTTGGCTCCCTTATTGGTTCCAAGCGTAACTTATCCAAGGGGATGTTTGCTAGTCTCCTTTCTTTGTACAGTTTGAATTCTTGGAATTCTGCTGGGGGAAATTGAATTTTAGCCATATGCAAAACTTCTTTCAGTGTGTTTTTCTGTTGGAAGATATCATGAAAAAGATCATTTCATTTAGAAAATACTTTTATCTTGACGGAAGTAGTAACATTCTTAATGACATCATAGGGGTCAAATTGTCACCCTGGAAATTTGAACAGTCATAGACTCAACATATTGTTTATTTCTTTAAATGCATGACCTAGATCAAATAGTGAAAAAGCCCCACAGGTCACAGGAAATTGCAGCCAAATGGATTTCTTCTTGTCTTTCAACTCTTTGCTCATTCCTCCTACCTCGTATGCCTAATAGGAAATTTCTAGATCCAATAACTTATCAGGTACATATAAGAGTATGACATGAGGGGAAACAATCCTTTTGGATACTCTGACATAGGTGAAAAATTCTTCCCCAAACCATCTCACGATAGGGAGAATGTCAACTTCCGCTTCAGGGGAAAATCTTTGGGCATCCCTCTTATACAACATTCTGTAAAGAGGTAACATAATCCCATGAAAAATTCTGTAAAAATACGTGATAAAATTGGAATCCCACAATTCCTTATGATAAATGTGAATGGGAAAGGTGTTCTATATTGTCCACTTCCAACCCATTAAAGGAAATCTGGAAATGAAACAGATTGCATCCATAACATAAGCATCTAAAAAGAAAGGAGGATAAATCCTCTAAGAGGGAGTTCTTTTAGACCAGTAGTTCCAAATAGCTGAGGCTAAATTATCAGATAATATTTGAGCACAATCTATAATAGTGGCATTAGTGGCTGCATCTAATAGGGGTAGCCACTCAGATGAAAACTTGTTGACGTCGGGCCTTCCAAATAGCCTACATAGCATAGCAGCAGCGAAGCAATATGGGGAGGAGAGGGAACCAAGATTGTACATACTGTGTTTGTCCTTTTTCAATGGTTGTTCCCTCACTGACTAGTTTTTGGTGCATTCTGGCAAATCTTCATTTTCTTTGGCGAACTTCTCCACGAACTACTTATTGTAGCTTGCCTGCAGATCTGGTAGATGATACATAAGCCTTAAATCTTGTGGAGTGAATGACCTAATGAGGTCTTGGCCTCAAGGCCTGAATTGTCTATCTGTTATATCAGCACTATCCAGTACCCACTTGACCATGTCTATGTATGGAAGTATCTTAGGTCTTGCCACTATTCGATTGAAGAATGAACATGCAAGTCCAGAATTTGATGCCTCAGATGACCCATGTGAGTCTGTTATTGCTCTAACTTCCATAACTCTAGGATTTTCTTCTTCGAGCAGACTGTACATGCCTTTCCAAGTGGTTATGCTGGCATCCTTAGTACAGTTGGTGTCTGTGAATAAGAGCGTCATCTCTTTTTCCTCAGCAACCAGAGCTTTTCCCTTCTTTCCCCTTAAGCTCTGAATACTACTCAGAATATTATTCTACTTTCCACTCTGGCAAGCTTATAATTAAGGAAAGAATAATTGTAAGAGATAAGGTGACAGGAAAGCTCTTTGATTCTAAAATCATATCAAATACATCACCCTACGTGAAACAACCTTTCGATCAGATCTAAATCTTATCTCATAAATGATCATCAACTAACCACTAAATTAACATTAATGCCCATAACTTGGTATCGGATTACAAGAAATACTTTATTCAACAATGAGCCCTACAAATCTGTGATAAAGTGATTTTGTGATTTGCTTCGCAATACTGCAGATTACAATATCGCTAGTCCCTTTTGTTATCGATCATTTATCACCTTAGGCATTTGCGAGATGTGATTTGCGAGATGCCTTATCACATATCGCTAGATCGGGATATTTCATCTTAGGTGATACATGCGGCATATGAAATCTGGGATGTGTGATGAGTCTTTAAGGCGCGTGATCTCACATCGCATTTTCGCAATTTCGAAAGCTTGTTTATATGATGTCCTACATTACCCTTTGCGATGCGATGTTTTATTTTTAAGAGAATGATTTTATTCGGAACCTATCATAAAACATAGTTTTTTAGGTCTTGAGGGTGTTTTCCTAAGCTTATGATAGTATGTTTTATTCAAAGGGAAATATAAGTGCTAGTTTTTATTTTTTATAAGGGTCCCCATTTATTTAGTTTTATTACTAATACTAAAAAGAAGGGGGGGTTGTTGCTGACCACAACACAAGGTTAGTACAATAAACCACACGAACAATATTTCAAACTTGAACATAATCTTACATACATATAGACTACTCTTAGTCTCCATTCTCAACTTAGCCAATAAGATTCCAGATAAAATAAGATTAAACCAAACTTACATGCTCACAAAAAATAAAATTTCTAAAATTCTTTATGTTAATATTATACTAAATCTTCAAGGAAATTAAAAATATACTTGATGCAATATTCAAATCCAAAAATTGAAATAATTCTCCATCCCTGACTCCTTAACCAACTTATTTGAACCATATGGTTTTCCTTTCAACCATATCTAGGAAGAAATTCTCCTCCTCGAACCCCGGAGTTGTATAGGCTCACAAGAAGTACCAAAATATAGCAGTAGAGTGATATACAAGCAAGATGAGGAAGATAAGTTTCACTTCCTCTCAATGAAACTCATGTTCAAATCCATTGGATAGAGTTACTAAGTAATTTAGATTAGCATTTATCTACTCTGTAAATCTCTCGCTCTAGCAATATTCTTCAAATCCCTCCAAATCTTTGTATAACAATGCACCTCTTTCTCCCCCAAGTGAGAATACATGGGACAAATATAAGAGGAGCAAAAAATTCTTGTCATAATGGAGTAATATTCATGCCTTGAGAAAAAGTAACGTATTCCATTTAGAGCAGTCTAACTCATGCCATTAAGGAGAGGTATGCATGCCCTAGTTAATGAGAGTGTAACATATGCATTAAGGAGAGCATAAGAAGAAGATTTTATGGCATTCTTTTAAAGAGTGTAATAGGAATATGCCATGTCTTTTATGACTGTGTAAAAGAGTGTGTAATGTATCATTAAGAAAGAGATTTATGTAGATCCATGAGAGTCATCAAGGGGAGAGGTGTGAAGTAATTGAGGTGATGAAGGTGACTTGTAATTCCTTTTAATAATAATAACATAGCCTCATAAAATATAATAATATTACTATTAATATTGATGATTAATTGAACATTAAAATATTAGGATTAATTAGTGATAAGTTAAGTGATTTTCCTTCGACTATACTTGATTACATTGATGCAAGGTTATTTACTATTCTTGGAAAGTCATACTTGAGATGCTAGACATGACTTTCTATTTTTAGAAAGTCACTCCAAAATTGTCAAAAATGTTATTTATTTAAGGAAATTCACCCCTGAGCAACCAAGGGTGGTATTTTCATCCGAAGAATAGGGATTCCACATCCATGTCACATGTAGCTCCATGCCTTAGTATATTGAGGAAATTTCACCCTCGTCTACTCCAAATATCCAAGATTCCACATTTTGATATTTTAAATATTCATGACTTCATGCCTTATTCCTTTTATTATATATCCAAGAATCAATGTCTTTATATTTCATGGATTTAGGACTCTTCACCCTAATTTCCATGGCTTCTTATCTACTCTCTTTTGAAAATCCACACTCCCCCTTAAGGCAATGATTGTAAGATCATACCCAACTGATGGTTCATTGGTAAGGTCTTGTTCCAATACAAAGAATTGTGCATGGCTTCCGTAGTCATTTTGGTTTTGGAAAAATGACTTCCACAATCATTTATAATTTGAACATACTTGTTTGCAAATAACCATGTCCTCTTCCACATCCTACTCAGTAGAATATTGAGCCTATATAATACAAATCATATGTCATGGTTTCTACAGTCATTTATAATTTGAGCATCCCTTTTTGCAAATAACTAACCCCCTTTCCACAACCTTCTCAATACAAGATTCATCATATGTAATCATGAAAATCATGTCTCATCCATAAATCATAATTATACATATGTTCCACATAAGCATGATCATCCATGGATCTATGTGTCTCAATCCTAGATCACCATCCAGTTCATGCACCTATGTCCAAACAAGGATACCAAAAGTGAAAAAATCGATAATATGCACTTAACCAAAATCAACCTTACCAAAATTTGTCTTTATCATAACCACATGGAAACCATGTGACCTAAACTACATCTATAACATACATGCATATACATAAGTTTTACACACATAATATTTATATCATTTCATCAAACTCACCCTCTCCATTGCATAGCTTGACATTAAATTGATTGATACAAAGCTACGTTGACCAATAGAACACATATTATTTTTGATATAGATCATGTTGATTGGTGCAACAAATCTAGGGTAGAGATCACCATAAAACTAATTGATAGAGATTATGTAAATTGATACAACATATATTGTGTGACAAAGATAACGTTGAATCACAAACATATGCTAAAGCATTGAGACATATCATTGTGAAACCACTTGACAAAGACCATGTTATTTGTTATATCTCTCTCTCTCTCTCTCTCTCTCTCTCTCTCTCTCTCTCTCCTATATATATTATATATATTATATTATTATATATATATAATATTATGTGTAACTAGGGAACTATGTTGATCTATTATATAGAATATAGTTTATATGTGATTTGTGTTAGTCATCTCTCTCTACAAAACCTATAGACAGTTTTTACAATTCAACTGCTACATATAACACTTGTTGCCTTGCATATAGCATGTTTCCATTTTTTCTCATTACATTGCGCACCAGGGGATTTTAAGTTTCCAAAAGAATACAAATCTCTTTTGTGAGAAACTCTATGGTATCCGCAGTAAGTTGTTTAGCCATGGGAATAGTCCCAAGTTTCCATGGGTTTCCATGATAGGGTAACGCATTTTTATCTTTCTCATTTTATTCTATCTATCCCTATGCAAACTTTCAATTTATTAGTCGATGTGTTGCCAATTTATTGGGGCCTCAACTTAGCCTTAAAGAAGTTATGTAAGACAAGGAATATAAGATAAATAAAGTTTCACATGGTCAGCATGTCTAAGATACCAAGAAATCCCCCTTTAATGAATAATTTTGTGAAAAGATCACTAGGTCATGAGATATAGCACATGATCAAGTAAATCTCAGGTCTGGAGAGGCAAAATCATGGGTTCTAAAATATTGGATTACAATAAAAGTCAATATTAATATTAATTTGGTTGACCTAAACCTATATACATGGAAATCAACAATGCTCAACTTGCTACCATCAATGTACATTAGGATTTTTTTTATAATAAAACAAAATAATAGCCATCTATAAATAAATATAGAATTAAATTTCAATGATATGGTTTCCAACATAATAATGAGTTGAAGCTACTTACATGATATTATTTTCTAGAGATGTAATAGTGAGTTAGGGTTGTGTACACATCATTATCTTTTCTAGAATATTGATGCCATATTTATAAAATTACACTCTTTTGAATTTAAATTAATAAAAGTCTCTCACAATTCTACCACCTCTTTGATCTCTATGTTATCTCTGATTTTTTATTTTGTATCAGAGCTATCCTTGAAAAGGTTGTGTGATGTGAGGAACAACACCCCTATGTGTGTGAATCCTAGAAAATATGCACGTTGGGTGGTCAGTATTGGAGTTGTAGGCTAAATAACCTCCTTAGTGAGTTTTCCAATGTTAGCACGATGCCATCTCTTTCCAATCGACATATTTTGGGACAATTCTAACCTATTTGATCACTTTGATATTCCAAGAATTCTTTTTATTGGGAAATTACATTGCTCTTTTTTCTTGAGATGCAGATGTGCACAATTGCTTGTTGGGAATCGAAAGTCTTGTAGAGAGATCGAGGAGGCACGGATTCATATATTTTCATCCTACCTTCCACGAATTCCTATTCTAGATTGGCATACTTTGAATAGGGTTAGGTTTTGATGTATCCGAAGGCTAGAAGAGCATTTCAGATATATTTTTCCAATGAATAGATTTGCAAATGTGATGTTGTTCCTTGACCTCTCATCAAATGTATCTTCTTAATAGAATCGTTTTTTCCCTTGGCATCACAATTGAATTTCTTGGAGTGTGTGTAATTATTCTTACAAAAATACAATTTCACAAAATGTAAATTTAACATAACTTCATGTGCCAACTTTCAAAAACAAAAATATATATAAAAGTGAAAAAAATATTGTGAATAAATGTGGCGTTAGTGCAATGCCTTTGTTCTTCGATCTTTTGTCGTCGTTTCTCTTGGAAGGTGAGAGGATAAGGTATGTGTGCTCTTTTTTCCTTTTTCCTTTTTCGAGATCCAATATGTGTGCATTATGTGGTATTTCATTGAAATAAATGTGCATTTATTTTAATTTGATGTAATTTTATTTGGGGACATATGTGTAAATTAAAAATTTCCTTTTTAAATATGACCAATTTACTAGTAGGTTCATATTTAAATGAATCTATTAAGCTAGATGTATAAAATTACGTAAATTAGAAGTTTAAACCAAACTGAGAGAATTAGTAGCTTCAACATAGGATTGGGAAGATATAAAGACCAATGCAAAGGTACATTCAGAATATCTATAAAGGAAAACATATTTCACATATTAGGGATTGCAATTCATCTGAATAAACTTGTGATATAGTTAAAAGGTTGTATTAAAGTTCAAATACAAATCAAGTATTATCCTTAAAGAGGAGGATTTTCTCAATTAAGATGGATTTAAATGAAAACATTAATGACTTTCTTTCTACAATAAACTAAATTCATAATAAGTGTGGTTTTATTAGTGAAGAGATTTCAAGCAATGATCTAATAACAATTACATTAAATGGAATGTTGGATAATTATCATATGTTTAACGCTAGACTTGCAGTAAGGAAAAAGGATCCTAAATTTGATCAATTGATAGATGTTCTCCTAGGGCGGGAATATTTTATATTTAGCATTGGTTTCCAAATAGAAACATTCATACAGAGGAAAGCCATGGGATAAGAACAGAGGATGCAAGTCATAGTCAAATCCACATCAAGCCACAACACCACCAAGGAAAGATCGTTATATGAAGAGGAAGGATGGATGTTTTTACTGTGATAAGCTTGGATATTTTGCTAAATATTGCAAAAAAAAAAAATGGGATAAGTCCAAACATAGAAGATATTTAGGCAATTTTATTGATAAAGAAGCCATAGATAGTGACAGTCTCAAAAATATCAAATTATTCATTTCAAATGTCACTTTATCAACATAAACTAATGATGTTAAGGTATGGTTTATCAATTGTAGAGCTTCAATTCATAGGACATGAAAAATGGAATGGTTTGATTCATATTATGAAAATAATAATGGTGCTCAAATCTATCTAAGAGATGATAGATCTCATGAAATCAAGGTTGGAGGTGATGCATGTTTAAATTTTCCTAGTGGCGTTGTGAGAAAAATACAAATATGATATATTCTCCTAGAATCAAGGGACATTTAATTTTAATGTTCATCGTTGTAGATAAAAATATAAAAGTTGAATTATCTAAGTCACAATGTATTGGGAAAAATATACATGCTAAATACAACATTATAGCAAGAGGAGTATGAGTTGAAGGATTGTACAAACTCGATGTTAATGGAAAATATCATCAAGAAATGACATAGACAACCACGAAATTTGAGAATCTATAGAATCAATGGTACGATCCTCTTAATCACAATGATGTTGTGTTACTTAAAAAGAAAGAAATGGTGGAATATCTTCCAAATGTTAAGAATGAATATGTTGAATGCGAAGGATGCACATCAGGAAAATAACACAGGGGAGAGTTTATTACAAGAGAAAAAAATAGAAGAAGGGAATTTTTTTGAGCTAATACATATTGATGTGTGTGTTCCAATACAAAATAAGTCATTGAGTGGAGCTTCATGTTTCCTTATTTTAATTGATGAAAAAGATAGATACACATCGGTATATTTTATTGGAAGAGATAGTGATGTATTTGAATACATTAAAGAATCTAAAAATATGGTTGAAAGAAAAACAAACAAATATATCAAGATCCTTAGGTCAGATCAAAGGGAAGAAAACACATCAAGGGAATTCATCAACTATTACAGGAGCCATGGAATTTAAAAAAAATTATAGTGCCATGATCCTCAACAAAATTGTGTAACTTAAGGGAAAAACATAACTTTGATTGAATGTGGACAAAGCATGATAAAAAAAATCCTAATGATTTTTGGGATGAATCTGTTGGATACCTAATCCTAAAGGGTTAGCGTGGAAGCCGAATGGACAAAGCAGTCCAAGAGACCTTGGGATGTGAATCCCAACGGTCACCAAATGTACTATAAATGTATATCAGATTGTTAATAAAATCGTATTGCATGCTTTATCATTTATATTGTTTTGGCTGCCCATGTCTGTTTAACATGGTATCAGAGCGGGCGTACTCCTGCACTGCATAATTTCTTTGAACCATTTGTTTTATGGTCTTTATGAGAAGGTTCTGTTTTAGTATTCCTGCCCTTGCAACTCCTTTCTGTTGTCTTCTCTGTAGTCTGTTTGACAAGAATCTGTCCTGCGATGCATAATCTCTTGCAATTTGAAAATTTATTGTTGGATATTTTTCTGGGGTCGTCTTCGCTATTTTAGTGGAAAACTGCATTTTATTAGCTGCGTTGTACTGAGTGGTGATTTAATATCTGACTTGTGTGTCAGACTGTGTAAACAGCGTGACTGAACCACCGTTGGCATTGTATAATATAACAATGCTACTCTCTCCAGACTGGTCATACGCTCCAAAACGCAACGCATCTGCCATCCTCTCACTCGGCTTCATCAACGGAAGCTGGAGAGCCACCTTGCTACTCCTGGTTATTTTTAAACTGAAATCATAACAACTTCTGGTCCATATCTACTCCTATTTCATTAATGTGCAGAGAAACGCTCCTTCACTCAGCGCTATTTGTGCCATTCTTTACCTACGCCCTCTGTCTTTTACAGTCCTGACATTGATGGCAGATTCTCAACGAAATTGATAGGGTGGCAATGAAATGGAATCCGCACCCTACATAGTATTTGTGGAATTAGATATCATTGATTATGGTGAAACATCACGTTGTTTTCGTATCGACACATGGACATAATCTCATCGAAATTTACTTTATTGATTTTATTAGGTAGCCGATAGCTAATCAATTTGTTACAATGAAAAGATGAAACTGCTGCATGGCAGTCTGCGTGAAGGATTAAAGTTACCAAGGTGCAGGGACAGAGTGGGTTTAAACATAATACTCTGTGTGTAGAAGTTTGACAGCACATTGAAAATCCAGAAGTTGGGTTGAGATTCTCAATTTCAAATTGAATCAACCGAGTCCAGATTGCTCTGCGTTGAGCAACAATTCAATACCAAAATAGAACGTTGATCTTGTGTGCACCCAGCAAATAGGTCTTGATCAATGTGCGGTCCGAATCCAAAGAGAAAAATCGTTGGAGTAGAAACATGATGTGAAGGAAATCGCCCAACAGGTTAAGAAATGCACCTATATTTATATATGCTTGAATGGATTTGGATTGTGTTTATCAGAAGTTTGAAGAGAGTGGTTCTATCATACACTGTGTAACGTATAACATACATCTGGGTACTGGGTTCACGTCTGGACTATTGGGGAGACAGGTTGCATGGTCACTCAGCTGCGAGAGTACTTCAACACGTCGGTGGTAGTATCAGAGTTTAAAGCTGCGCCTCCGACAGTTGCACAAAAGAAGAAGGCTTGGTCGCAGTCACCACTGTGGCAGAGCAAAATGGGGAAATCGAAGCAAAACCTTATGCCTGGTCTTGTCCTCGCTATTTGAGTTAAACACGCCAAATGCACCAAGCTTCGTGGATATTTCGTGCCATGTTTTGGTTTGAACAAAGGGTGTCTGTATATCTGTTGTTTCCATTGACTGGAGCTTGTATTTTTGGGCTTGTGGCTTGTATGAAGGGTGACCGTATATATGTTGTTTTCGTTGACCGACCATATCTATCTATGGGTTTTATATCGTATACTTGTGTTTTGATATAAGTTCCGTCACGCATCAAAGCAGAACAAAGTTCTCCATTTTTGAGTTGCCTTCTGTTTGTGGTTGTGATTGGAGAAGTCAAAGGGTTTGAGATTCCAGGCGATTTTGCGAGGCAACACGGTTTGGTAACTGGAGCATGAGCTAACGAGAGTCAGTGTGAGAAAATCCACACTTGTTGTAGCAGCGTGGGGAGGCAAGGTCGTTCAAGGAGACCTGCAGCTACTATGGGGCGCATCCAATGTATTTACTCCTGATTTGACCGAGACTCCTTGCTATTTCGGACCATTTGTTGCCGAGCTCTGGAAAGACAAGTAGTCTTTCCAGACACATTATGAGTTTGAGCAATCAGATTTTGGTAAGGTGGAGTAAGAATCATTGGAAGACTTATTTCCTGGATCTTGCTTGACTTCTCAAATCCCATCTCTAAGTACAGACCTCTTAGTAGTTCAGGTGAAAAGTTCAACTCGTCAAATGTCTTTGCTGAAGTATAAGGATTGTCACCAGCAGTGACCACTCTGATATTCAAGTCTTCTGAATCGACTATGTGTATGGGCCCTTCACTTTTGAAAACAACGACAACTCTATCCAACATTCGATTCATGTATCTGGGTTACAATTTTGCCATGGTTGGAGCATTGATTCCGTGCACGGTTTATGCATTGAATGGATCATTGATTCCATGCGTAACTCTTGGTCTCCATTAAAGTATCATGGTTTATGTGTGTTGAAATGTTATTTACCAAAAATCTGCACAATGTTTTGCAGGCTTGCAATGAATCTGATAGTATCAAAATAGAAATTGATGGATCGATCAAGATCACCAACACGAAGCAGGATGTGTATGAAATTCAGTCTGAAAAATATCGTATAGTTCTATGCCTTTGGAGATACACCGTCCAACCATTACTAACTATGGCAGATATTTAAATATGTTTACTTTATCAGCATATATATATTTCAATATGACTTGGAGAAGTTCAGGCCCATGATTTTCTTATTATCATATTTTTTTGGAGAAGTTCGAAGAGATTTGTTATTGACTGTGGAATAGTTTTGGCTAGTCTTTGCATTAGATTTGGATTTTTCATCTTTCCAAGAAGATTTTAGCTTTCTGAGGAACTCAAAGTATCAGTTATACAATGCATTTTTTTGGGGAAAATGGATCAAATTGGTGAAGTGTTAGAGTTTTTGAAAACTTTAATACAATCTACTTCTAATGACACATTCCAAATCAGCAAAGCCTCTCTCTCAGAAATTCAGACATGTCTACAAACTGCACATGAGAATATTGAGTTTTTG
>APFE031028746.1:79069-90336 GCA_000404065.3 Pinus taeda | reverse complement strand
CAAAATTGAGAACACTTCCTCTAGCAGAAGACTCCAGTTTCTTGCCAGTTTTGGAAGAGTTCCAGGAATTGCATAAGCATTCCAGAGTTGTTGGTCATCCTTAAACCATCACAGGTTGAGACTTCCCTTTTCAGGTTGAAGTTTTACCTTTTATGCGGGGTGAGGCCTCCCTTTTATGGTTGAAGGTTTCCCTCTTTAAAACAATAGGATCACTTCCTCTAGCAGAAGACTTCAGCTTCTTGCCAGTTTGGGAAGAGTTCCGGGAACTGCACTAAGCGTTCCAGTGTTGGTGTCTATCCTTAAACCAGCGCCCTTTTTTACCAACATTTCATAGAGCACATTCAGCCTAGTGCTGCCATGCATTATTGCACATTTTGTATTACAGCTCTTTTCTTGGACTCATACATAACCCTTCGGATTAAGGGGGGGAATGTTGGACACCTAATCCTAAAGGGTTAGCGTGGAAGCCGAATGGACAAAGCAGTCCATGGGACCTTGGGATGTGAATCCCAACGGTCACCATATTGTACTGTAAATATACATCTATTGTTAATAAAAAATGAAATGCATGCTTTATCTTTCTATTTGTTTCTCATTAACCATGTCTGTTTAACAGAATGTATGGATGTATCTACACCATTGAAACATAATGTTAAACTCAATAGTGATGATGAAACAAAAGAAGTGAATGGCACATCATATACAAAATTGGAGGGAAATTTGAATTGCATAACTACAACCATGTTAGATATTGCATATTGTGTTAGAATAGTTAGTCAATTCATGACTAGGCCACATAAATGTCAGTGGAAAGGAGTTGAGAGAGTCCTTCGATATTTGAAGGAGGCTAAAACTTTTGGTAAAGAATATACTAATGACATGAATGATGAGTTGACAAATTATTTTGATTTTCATTGACTAGGAGAAAAGAATTTCACCTTTGGTTATACATTCAAGTATTGGATCTATAATTGTGTCATGGAGCAAAAAGAATTAACAAACTATTTTTGTGTCTTCCACTAAAGTTGAGTAGAAGGCCATGTTCAGTAACTTGTGAAGGATTTGGATAAGAATAATTCTTGAAAACATGAGAAAAAAAGATGAAGGGCGAAAAATCATCAGATGTGATAATCAAAGCTCTATCAAATTTGTAAACAATCCATTTTATCATGTTAAATAAAAAAATATCAAGAAACATAAGATTACACTATGCGGAGACAAGTTAGCTATAGTAAATAATTAATTTACCCATCAAGGGGGAGTGCTAGAAATAATTAGAGATAGGATGTTTCAATTTAGTTCTAGAATTTGAGGTTTTCCAATGCAAAAGTGAGTTGGATATGGATAGGCGTCATAATTTTCTAGGTTGTTGTGACAATCTAAAATATGGATCCTATAGCTATATAATGCGACTCTATTATGTATTCCGTGTGAGAGGTTGAATTAATAAAAGTCTCTCATTGAGATAGTTCTTCCATCTTTGATATCTCTATTTTTCTACTTATCCATACACCTTTTTTTTCCTGTTCTTCATGCACCATAAATATTTATTATTATAAATAAATAAATATAAATTATAGTTAAAAGAATAGAAGAAAATTAAGAAAAAAAATATATTTTATTGAAATAAAGTTAAAAAATTGCAATTTAGATTCCCATGGATTACTCTACTCTCTTGAGTATATGTAATATAATTGATACAAAACAGTGAGCATACCTTATTTCTTTCCTCTTGTGCAACATTGAATCCAATGATGGTCAAATAAGCTATTCAAACATTTTGGTTGCTTTGCAAATCAACTTTATACATGAAGAAAACTTAGCAATGGTGACAACACAAATTTTATGTAACAAACAATTCTGAGGGCTTTGTGTAGGAATTCAGTTGTCCAATAACAAAAGAAGACAACATTGACCTTAGACAACATTGACCTTTTAACTGAAATCATACACATTCGAAGGATTCCGTAGAATATAAAAATAAAACCCTTTTAAGATATTAAATGATGGAAAAGTGGGTCAGCTTCCTTTTGGTGAAGAGACATGGAGCAAATCTAACAAAGCCCTCACAACAAGATTTGTTGTTAGGAAGGGAGAGGGATTTGAACGGACATGGAGCAAATCTGGCAGAGCCCTCACAACAAGATTTGTTATTAGCAAGGGAGTGGAAAAATCCCTCAATTCTAGAATGTGAATATATCTGCAAGATTCTTTTGAGAGAAGAAGTGAACTCCCTTATATTAAGTTACCTTTGGTGTTTTCTAGATTATCTAGATCACTTTATGGAGTTAGATTCTACTCACTCAAATAAGGTTATGTTGTGATTTTCTTTTATGATTCTAATATATTCATCATCTTCATATTTCGCATAATGGGAAATGTTTAGATTCATGCATTTCATTAGGTGTTGACAACAACCAATCTTCGTAGGAAGGTTTTCGTGCTAACAGGGACCAATAATTTCAGTGAAGGATTGCATATCACTGTGTAAGTGACTGTGGGTAAGCGTAGCTCCCCATCTTAAATAAATAAAGAAATATTTAGTTTATTAATAGTAGAGGGAGGCATATACATGTGAATAGCAAAGGAATCTAAGTCATGAATGGTTTAAAAACCACCCTTAATAGATGAGGTATTTGATCTTTCTCCAAATACAATTTAATAGATCCAATGCTATGTACATATACATATCCAGTGGTACTGCTTAAAAAGCCAAAAAAACCTCCCAACCATCAATAATATAACATCCAATATTAATCTAGTTTATTTTTAACTTTTGTAACATAACCATAAACAACTATAACAAAAAAAGTATATCTATGAATAAGATTGACATTTGAAACAATGATGGGTATTGATCCATCAATTGAAAATCCAACTAATATATATATATATATTATATATATATATAATTATTATATTATATAATTTACTATATTTTTTTAAAATTTTTAAAATTTAAATATAATATATATATTGTAAAAATAATTTGTATTAATTTAATTATAACAAAAACATAATTTGAATTCAACATTGGATATCAAAAATAAACTTAAGGAAACACATCAAAGGGAATCTTTATTCATTGTCTTTTTAATAAAAGGATATCATTCAAATGCGATCAATTTGGCTTCAGTTGTCACCCAATCTGGGAAGTCTATATTTGCTCAGCTTGTTTCAGAAAATGTTCATTTTAATTAATAAACTTATTAGAACTTTACATGATAAGAGTCTCGTTTGGTCAACTTGTTTCGTCGAGCATTTTCATTAACAAATTTAATAGTACTTTATATCATTAATAAAGTGATATTGATTGCAGATTTCGAAAATGTTTTGGCCTCGCTATCAGAGTGAGAAATATTCTAATCTACAGTCTGACATAAAGAATTTTTTTTGAGAAATATTCTAATCTACAATCTGACATAAAGATTTTTTTTTTTTTTTAAACGAGGTAGTACTTTATATCATTAATAAAGTGATATTGATTGGAGATTTGGAGTACTTTATATCATTAATAAAGTGATATTGATTGGAGATTTGGAAAATGTTTTGGCCTCGCTATCAGAGTGAGAAATATTCTAATCTATAATCTGATGTAAAGAAACGAGGTGGCTTAAGTTCTTGAAGAAATTTTATATTAGGCCAATAAATATGTTATATATATATACAATCAGTCATATTAATCGAATCATTTATTCATCGATTGGAGATTTGGAAAATGTTTTGGCCTCGCTATCAAAGTAAGAAATATTCTAATCTACAATTTGACATAAAGAATTTTTTTTAAAACGAGGTGGCTTAAGCCCCTGAAAAAATCTTATATTAGACTAATAAATATATTACATATATATACAATCAATCACATTAATCTAATCATTTATTCATCATACATCAGATACACTGCATAGCAACATTGCAAATGAGACTCGAACTGGGACGGGGAGCGTGTAAGCCCTCAACCCCGCCGGTACACCATGCACTAACGTGCAATCTGACATAAAGATGCTCTCACATCTTATTAGCGTTTCGGTGATTGTCAAAATTGTTAACATTGCGATTACTCTTGGTCTTCAGGAACATGTCCTATTTATAAATATTATTAACAATTAATTGAAAATTTATGTTTTTGGGTATGGATGAAAATTCATTTGAAAAATAAACATAAATAAAAGTTCGTTGTTTTCCAATGTAAATTTGAAAGGTAGAACAGAACCACTTCAAACTTTTGCAACCATAATATTGGATTATTATTATTTTATTTGTAATAAACGATGTATAAAGAGAGATCCAATACAATTATATAGTATTATTGAGGCGTACCAAGATTATGTACTATACACAGTGGTTCCGTTCCGGTTTCACTGAATTACATTCATTTCTGACTTTATCGGATGCAGTTTTTAATCGTCAATGGACATTTGATTTGGTATTTATTTACATACAACAAATTGTCCTTTTGAATGAATTGTTCACAGATGTAGGACGGAAACAGCCTGTGACAAGATGTCGTGTGCCAGGATATTGTAAGTATTTTCTGTTGGATGGTAAGAATCCCAGAACACGTGTTTCGTTGGATCACGGCAGACTGGGGTCATGCGGGTGCACAGTATTGATGCCTCCAGCAAGCCCGTTCCGCAGCAACCTCTCCTCGCTTCTTCAAAGCCTTTCCACACATTAACTTATAAAATGTTAGCAAGCTCCAAACACAATTGCCCTGAAACTTATTGAAGCATGAAAGGATTAGAAAGAGCTAGAATATTACCATATTTACTGGGATTCTTTATGATGTCAAACAGCTTATCGTAAATGTCAATATAAGCCATTTTAAGACCAGGAAGTGTGGGTTTCAAAGCCTTTAGTAAGGCTGCAGCTTTTTGATTAAATGACATCGCAACACCATTAAATTTATGAACGCACGCGTTACGGAACAAATTGTGCAGAGTAATTTGTGAAGGCAAACATCCAAAAGGAGGAAGACTGATGAGGCTAAATAGTGTGGCACCTTCACTGTAAATACCCTGTCACAAAATCATTTGGTATACACAATTATATCACCGCCACGTTCTCATTAGTAATTTATTTATTCATGGTAATAAAAGAAATCCAAAATTTCAACTCATTATCACAGAGTTTTCTCTAAAGCTGCTTCTTCATATTGGCTCACAATTGTATAAATCTGTATTCCAAAATAAAACTATTTACTTTTCAATAATTTTAAAATAATTTTATTAAATTCTAATAAAATTACTCACTTATTTCATCATCAATGCTAAACCAATTCATTACTTATCCATCTTTCTTAAAAACGCTATGATCAAGTAATTATCAATTTTATTAAAATCTATTGCATCAAATCCCTTAAAAAATCAACATTGCAATTAGGTAATTTTCCTAAAACGATTCAATTAAATCCTTACCAATTTTGATATAAACAGATCAACACATTGCGTATCACCTTTTGTACATACCAATTCATTCCTTTATCAATTTTTTTAAAACAACGATTAAATCAAATCCTTGTCAATATTGATATAAACGGATTAACACATTGTGTATCACCTTTCGTACAAACCATTTCATTCTTGGTAATTTTTTTTAAATACACTATGATCAAGTAGTTATCAATTTTATTAAAATCAATTCAATCAAATCCAATTAGGTAATTATCAATTTTCTTTATAGCGATTAAATCGAATCCTTGTCAATTTTGATATAAACAGATCGACCGTACATTGTGTATCACCTTTTGTAAACTCTTTTTTTTTTTAATCAAATCATTATCGATTTTGATATACACAGATCAACACATTGTTTATCACCTTTCCTAAAGTCTAAATATAAATATATATTCTTCAACACGAAATATCATTGTTAATGTAAAGTTAATATGATCACCTGGATAAATTTTGAGAGAGAATCGAGAAGATGATCCTGAAACTCTGTAACATTATACTGTGCTCTAGTAATTGGATTGATATAATAAGTATTGGTGAAGTCATCGGTTCCAGTACTTATCACAAACAAGGCTCCTGATATTATCTCGCTGGCATTCTTCTCGCCTACCATATTTACAAGCTTCTTTCGATAAAGCTTGAAATTTTCCACTTGTTGTCCCAGAGTTAAAACTTTCTGCATGAATTCAAAATTATATTTCAGCTGTGAAATGTTTTTCTATATATGTAAATCTTTATATCGTTGTAGCATAACATATAAAACATATACTAACCATGGTATTTGAGGTAGTATCATCGTATCCAGAAGCAGCAGAAGCAAAACTGACACCTTTCAGAATTCGTGCTCCTTGGAATACAGGATCCAAAGAGGCGTGCACTATATCTGGAAGGCCTGCCAATCTGGCTGTATACAGTGGGAAAAGTTAAACCTAAACATTATTACCCACAGATAATAAGAGTACTAGAATTGGAAAAAATAAAGCTAAACATATTTCCAATGGATAATAACAGTCCTAGAATTGTGATCATTATACAGAAAACTGTACCGAATCAATTAGAAGAACTTATAAAAGAAGGCTGCTATCAGTTCTTATGTCCAGCCATGCAAAACAAGCCATGATATCTTTTGCTTCTACATTAAAATAGAAAGTGAAAAGAGGTGAATGGTAGTAAGTACAAACTTACAGAGTATATCGGTTACTAATTTTCCGTTGGTAAATCGACCAGTGGGTTTATGATCCATGAAGTCTCTCCCATATGGAAGAAAGTTGGCCTTCGCAATAGTTGCAAGTTCATTGTTATTACCAGGGTCTACAGTGGAATCTCCAAAGAAGTATATGGCTGGCACCAAAGGCTTTGTAGCCCTTGTCTTTGTGTCACGTAATGCTAGAAAAATACTGAGACATGTGATAAATATAAAAACAATAAGACGCTGCTCCATAGCTGATACTTTGTCTGAATTGCTATAGCACGCCCACCTTAAATAACAGCGTAATGGGTTTGCATCGGGCAGTTGACGATAGCGATGAGTTACTTTCCTGCGTGACCTGTCACAGGATGGAATTTCCGTGACGGATCAAAGAGTGGAATTTGTCGAGGTAAATTTTCTTATCCAGTGCCATTAAAAATTATTGTTATGACTATTTTATATTAGAGTGTGTTTACATCGAAGTTAATTTATGAATGGAAGAACAATTTGTCCAAATAATGTGATGCCATCAATTCTGTGAGATTGGGTTGAGTTTTATTATGCTTTCATAAATTGTAATCTCCACAATTCATTTCCACCTTCAATTTTTTATTAAAATTTAAATCCAAGATTGAACTTCACAGAAATGAATACTCATGTTTGCTGCTTAATTTTGGAATTAAGCACCTCATCAATACACATTGTCGGGGCTGAATTAATTAAAGCTGATGTGAGAGGAAGATTGTCAAGTCACCTGCACGGAACAAACCTCTACTTTATCAAGGCTCAGTTAGGTTTGAAAATGACTCCTTACTTTGTTTACTTTGCTTCACAAAAGTGGAGATTTCGAAAAATATATTTTAAAATTTCACCATCAGGAGAGATCTATCAGAATTCAAAAGAAGTTACGAAAGGTTTGCAACACACGGGGTACATTGCTCTAGAATCTAAAAACAGTTAGAACACATCATATGGGAAGCTTTGTATCCGAAAATTTATATCCTATTATGAAAAATGAAAAGGACGCGCACTTCTTAAATCTCACTAGGAGTTCGCTCTGTATGAAGCTCGTAACGTGGACATAACCATCTAATCCTTTAAGAACTCAACCCTCACAAGATACCTTAAGAAACACTTCACGCAAAAATACTTTTATATCGGATGATTTCACCATCGCTTTCCTTTTTAAAGTTGGTTTTGGATGCGGTGGCTGAAGAAGGATGCACAACTAGATATTTTCGGTTCTGCTCCATCCGTATACAGATGTATCGGGTGAGGTTTTCAGAGATGAATTTGCTATTTATGTAAACCTCTCAGGTAACGTAATTGTTTCTATTAGGATGAAGGTGAGGTTTTGAGAAGATGACTTATTTATTTATATTAATGTTTAATTATTAAAATAAATATTTGATTACTTATTCTTATTTTATAATAAAAAGATATTTTGATAATATGCATTAATTATTTACCTTTATATCACAAACATATTTTATTTAAATATATATATTAATAACCTATGTGCTGCACGTCACAGGTGGTCGAGCCACATGCCCAGCATGTGCCGCCCCGTGCTAATGAGATGGGTTAATGAAAATTAGCCGTCGAGGTTTATTACTCCGCAGCCCAAGTCCTGAGCATTCAATGCAGAGCAGAAGGAATAGATGGAGGGGCAGGTCGCAGTTAATGCTCGTCTGCAACGAAGGAATGAGGCAAGATATCAAGGTGCAGAGGGGAAGACGCGAGCGCATTGGCATGGTGAGGTTGAGGAGACGCAGACGCAGACGCAGCAGATCTCTGGGTGGATGGTTATCCTACCACCTTGCCAAGCAATCTTGGCTTCCCGACGCAGCAATTCGGGCATATGCCTTAGATGGACGCTGCGCATCACAAGCATTCAAGGCAAATTGGATTCGTGGAGCGAAATTCCTCCCTCAGGAAAAGGTGGCTCAGAGGCTATCACGCCTGAGTGGAACTTGTGGAGAGACCCGCCCTGTGCATGGTCTTACAATTCACCTCAGGTTCACGAGGAAGACAGAGGGGTTTCCATGGCAAGGTTGCGGGAGCGGCAATCAAGCAGAAGGGGACCTAGGCGAGGTTCCTCCTCTCGCACACCGGTAGCGGATGAGCACCATCACTGCTGTTGCTGCTACTGCTACAGGCGGGCGAGGGCTACACCAATTCAAGCTGGGCAATTCTTGGAAGTTGGTTGCTCAAGTGAAGGGGAGCCAGTTCTTCCAGCATTCGGCTTGGCTGTGTTCACTCTCGGCAGCTCAAAGGATAGCGCAGGCATCAATGCCCACATATCAGTTCTTTTTACAAAAATTCCAGAAGGGAATGATGGCGGAAAATCTCCAGGATTGGCGGAGACGCCTCCAGAGGGCACTGAGGTGGAAAGCCCTGTTCTGCATCCATCAATTGAGGCGGGTACCTCTCGGAAGGAGCCTCTGCACGCCCCCTCGCATCCCCAGGTGCCGGAACCTCAGGGCAAGGCAAAGGATCCATGGACCGCCATGTGGGAGGGAATCCCCGAGGGCCAGGGGTGGTGCACTATTGTGGAAGAAAAAGAACCCTGCGACGACTGATACTCCGACGCGCGCTCCGGCACATGCCTTTCTCTCTCGGCTCGGGTCCAGGATAGCGGTCTATGCGAGTATTTTGGTTCTGATCATCACTGTGTTTGTTCACTTGCAGTCTTTTACATTATCTTGTTTATGCTGGTCTAGTTTACTCTCAAGTTTTAATATTGTCATGTTCATGTCGATCCACTGTAAGCTCTTTGTCGGTCCACAGTCAGTTTTTGAAGGACGCCCCTGCAGGGGCAATCATGTTCATGTTTAACTCAATGCGGCTCTATGTCCGGCTGCTTGTCAAGTCATATTGGTTTCGAGCCTCAGTAAGTTTTTGGAGGAATTTTGGAAGTCCTGTAGGTGCTGCCCCTGCGTGGGAGCTTTTTGTGTCTAAGCTAAGATATCCTAGGTGCCACTCCTGGCCCTGGATGGACTGTCTCACTGATTGTAAAATTTACCTGTACATATAATACAATAAACCAGCTAGTTTTTTTACCGAGAAAAAAAAATTTATAAAATAAAATTAACATCAAAATATAAATAGAAATTTATATTTAAAATCAAATGCTTTTATATATTACTCACAAATCATGTAAATTACAAATAGTGAGCAACATGTATATGAATGCATTAATATGTGTATCAAAACATATTTCATATGAATGCATTAATATGTGTATCAAAACATATTTCAAATTTTATGATGTATTATTGTTACTCACACTCACACAATATGTGACTCAAAAAAACTTTGTTAAATTATTTGTTAAATTATTATTTAACATATCATTCAAAGAAATCTAATTTCTAATTAATATGTATCACAAAGCATATATTTATTTCTATTTAAAATTATAAAATATATATTTAAAGTTTTAAGTTTATTTAGGTATAATTTTTTTGGTAGGTAAAAATCCATTGGGGATTTGAACCAATAAGCTTCAATAAGCTTTAACAGTGCACTATTCACCGTCAATCTAAAGCCTTATGGGTATTTATACAGATATAGCCTAATTAATAAATAATATGGATTTTTTGACATTAATTTGGTTATAAAATTTCTAACAACTTTATGTTTTTTTGTTATTTAAAATATATGTTTAAATATATAAATGGATTTAATATCTTAAACAATTCTTAAAGCATAATATATAAATAGATCAACACCTTAAATAATTCTTAAGACACTAAAATTTTACACAACTTAAACTTATGATTCTTAAAAATCTCTACAAAATTTTAAACAAAACAAAAAATTAATAAAAACAATATAAAATTAACTCTATATATATATAATAAAAAAAAAGAATATGTCATTATTTATCAATTACACAAATATATTGGTTAGTTATGATTTACTAGTGGCTATTCAAATAAAATTTAATGGATTTGTTACTTTAAATTTCACCTTTAACGAATTCAAATTGCATAGGTGATAAAGGTATTTAATAGCTTTATTCAGAATTGGGAAAATAGTTTATCATATTTTTTCTATTGAATTGTAAATTTTTACTAATTTTTTTTATAGAAATATGAGGAAATTAATAACGTAATTAAAATATGTTATCTTAAATCCCATTAGAGTAAGGCTTAGCACAAGTTGACTTTACATGGACGATGGTAAAAAAAGGCTTTGATCTGGATTTAAACAGGAACGCAATACATTACAGAGATAACCATAAATACAGAGATGCAATAACCATAGATGAAGAGATGCAGCGAAATAATACTTCATTTCATTAATGGAAAATACCGAAATATGCTTACAACCAGAATTGGAAATAAACCAGCTACGACGATGGTAGCTTATCTCTGAGAAGAGATGTGCGGCTACATGTCTCTGAACTGTTCCGAACTTGTATTACAATGAGGCTCGAAGGCCTATTTATTATTGAGAAACAATGGAAAACCCTTCACATTCCAAAACCGCCCCTTAGAAGATGAAACGCCAAATTGTGGGCCCCGTTTTGGGTAAATGGGTACATCAATTTCCCGGGGTCGTAACTTTGGCATACGATCTTCGTTTGACGCGTATGATAGCTCGTTAGAAAGATCTAT
>APFE031028746.1:45983-77653 GCA_000404065.3 Pinus taeda | reverse complement strand
GGCTGTTCTCATGCCTTTTAGCAAGCCTTCATGTTCTGCTGTGTTACTGGTGCATGCGCATTCCAATCGGCTGGCCATCAGGCATTGGTTCCCTAGTGGGCCAATGAAAATGCTCCCAACGCCTGCACTTTCAAGATAGTTAGAGTCATCCAAGTGGAGTGTCCTAAAAATAAGCTCTAATGCTACGTTAAAACAATTGTTTCCTATGAAATTATTCCTATCATCTACTATAATACAAGGTAATTCATCAGTTGGATTATGGGGGTGTTTAATTCTTTCTTCCAACTGTGTGTTTGTCAAAGCCTCCTTGACTATCTTTGCATGGCACTCCCCGAAACAAGTTTCCGTGGCATAAACATAGGAGCTATAATTCCCAAGGATAGAGTTATAGAACATTACAGGTTCATTGGGACTGTTTGGTTCCGTTACCACGTACTTCATGTATCTTTCCCGATCCACTCTCAGCATATCACTTTTTCCCCTTCGAGGCAACAAAAGATGGGACAAATCAGTTGAGAAATATCCATTTAGATTTGATGACCAGTCCCTACTAAGTAGCATTCCATAAGCCTCAGGTATATCCACTACCACTATATCAATGACTTGAGTGTATTGAGGTTTGGTAGCCATCCGAATCAACACACCTTTCAGCTCCCCAGTAACTCTCACATTCGTTCAGTCCAACTGCATAATTCGAGTTTCATTCTTGTCAGGTTGCTTGAAGTCTCTTAGCAACAACGTAAGGCATAAACGTGGATGAAGTGTCAGAGTCTACCAAGCAATTATGCACATTCGTGTTGAACATTTCGAACGTGATAAGGAAGGGTGGAGTCATAGATTTTGATTTCCTCCCTATCATGACTGCACTAACATCTAGGGGCTTTCGATTCATTTTATATAACGTGGCCTCCATAATTGATGGTATTTACGCTACGCTAGTCGTACTAATAGGTTTGGACATTAGCTTCTTGGTTTGGGTGCTTGAGATGGTGGGGGTTTTGCAGTTCTGCTTATTCATAGCTTTCAACAACAAATCTCTTTGCTGCGTTAATTTTAACAAGTCAAAATTTGTGATATTAGCCCTAGACTTCTTGAGATCATCTACAATATTGTAGTCAATGTTATAAATGGGATAGAGCAAGGTAAACATGCCTGTTTTGCGATTCTTAGATGGGAGTTTACCATCTTGAGTTGCCTTAGTTGTAGTGGGAGATGTCTTTTATTTCTCTAGGTGACTTGCAACAGGGGTATTCTTGAATTGACTGCTAGGTTTACTCTTCTCGACATGAAATCTAGGAGCGGATGCTTTCACAGGGCGAACATCTTGCTTTGTTCGGTCTAAGGGCTTTGTCGCACCTGGAAGCGACCCTTTACTGCGCGCGTGGATTTCATTAGCGTTGATTTCTGCAATGTTACTGTGGAAGTCCCACAACACGTTAATTTGTGTTTCCTCATCCGAGGGTTCTTCTACTTGGTATTCCTCCTCATCTCCTTGTTTTGGTTCGAGCTCCAGTATAGGTTCTTCTTTGTTGAGGAGCGATCCAATAAGAGCCAATCTTCTGTGTTTAAAGCCCCTTCATTAGGTGGAGTGGGCAATGCAAGCTTTCCATGACCACCTTCTATTTTCTTACGATAGAAAGGCTTGGAGGGCTTTCTGTTGTTATAGTCTCCTCCATTACCACTAGTAATCTCTCCATGATTCCTTTTCATATCAATGACTGTGTTCATAAGTTTCTTAATGATCCGATGCAACCCTTCCACATCCGTGGTGTCCTTTTCTTTAGTTTCAGCCCCTTTGTTATCATTTCCATTATTCTTCTTGGATGTCTGAGAGACTTTATTTTCTCTAGTTGTAGGGTGGCACGCTGTGAGGCTGATAATTTCATTTTCAACTTTCATCGCTTCATCGATAGCACCTTGTAAGGTTTGCACATTACTCCTTTTAACCCACATCGTTGTAAGGACATGGAGAGTAGAGATATAGAATTCCATTAGCACCTCTTCAGTAGGTCTAGCGGTGTTTGGGATTCTGTTGAACAAGGTGTGGAACCGGATGTTAAAATCCTTAACCTTCTCCTTGGTTTCCATTTTCAACGGGATAGTTCTAAAACTAAGGCTGCAGGTGTTTTGTCATCACCAAAATTGTCTAAAAAGGCCCGCTGAAAAGAATCCAAAGAGGTGATTGACCCTACTCTCAAGCTGAAATACCATGTGGAGGCTGCACCAATCAAAGTAAAAGAGAATAGGCGGCACACCACATCTTCATCGGCGACTCCCAACCTGTGCAAGGCTAGGAAGATAGAGCGAATATGGTTATCAGTGGTATCTCCCCACTCAGGATCGAAATTGGGTAATACTCTTTCTGTATTTTTTGGTAAGGGATGTTGCTGCCTGGGTACCGCTACACCATCCTGTGCAAGCCAGGGAGGGAGTGCTCCTGGAGGAGGTGGAGGTTGATTTCCACCCAGAGGAGACGGTGGAGGCTGATTCCCACCTGGAGGGGGAGCGTTGGCCATACTATGGACATGGAAGTTTTGGTTGGAAGCTTCTCCATTAGGATTCTCAAAATCAAGCGAGGAGTTGCCTTTAGAAGGGGAATCCTCAGGAATTTCTTCCCAAGGGGTGTTAATACTTTGCAAGGATTCTATCACAATATCTTCGAGAGAGTGGTTGCTGATGTATCTTCGCTCAGGGTAAAGATCCTTGGATTTCTCTTAGTTTTCGGAGGTAAAGAGTGAAATATGGGAAGCTGAGAGAGGGAATGCACGTATGCCCGAGTAAGTACTCTGACAGGTTGTTCCTGAGTGACAGGATACTCCCACAGTCTCTCTTCCTTGGGTGACCTAGAAACAGGACTTAGAGGGGTCTCTGTTTCTTCAAAATGAGGCTCTTTCAAATGTGTGGTAGGATCTCTCCGACCTTTACGATCCATACATTAATCCTTTTGAATCCATGCATGGCACTTACAGATGAAATCTTGAAAAGCTGGAGAGGGTGGTTCAGGCCCTCCTTCTAGCGCCAATTTGTTGACATGGAAAATGTGCATGATGCCAACAAGGGGAACTAACCCGTTTGCAAGCCCCAATTAGACCGGCTTTCGTTTGGGATGGCTAGCTCTGACGGTTTTTAAGGGACCTCGTAAACTGTTTGAACATGTCGAAAGATTGCTTTCGGGAGGAAGACTTCATTTAGATCAACAAAGATAAAACAACTAACCTCTATGTATTAAATCCTATCTATACTACTTCTAACTACTCTAATCTAGTCCTAGCTATCCTAATCTATCTTGCAAGAGCATAATATAGAGGTTTAAACATCACATATATGTTCTGCAGGAGCGTGATAAAGAAGGTTAAACATCATGCATAAATTCAAGTCCAAATGAATCAATAATTGAATTCATAGTTGGACAAGACTGTATTAAAGCCAAATTTCAATCCAATCACTCATGTAGGAATCCACATTCTTCTATGGAATTAAAAAGTTCAACTGGTGTTTAACTTAGTTTCAAATCATAGACCGTTCACAAGTTAACCATGAAACTAAATCACATTCAATTTAACAAGATTAATAGTGAACTATAAGTCATCAATATGCATTAAATCAAATCACATTTGCATTCATGCTAGTGACAACACTCTGATCCAAAACAATACAATGAGTCTGAAACTATGGCTCCTCCTTGAACCAAACAATCCCCTTTATTCATAATAAATCAAAACTGTTCTTCTCCAAGCCAAAAAGCCCCTTTTCCTCTTTAGAGGCAATATTTATGCAAAAGATCTTGACTCTAGGTCTACCCCGCCTCTTCATATTCCTTACTACTTTCGATATGCAGATCGAGTATATAGAGATACAACCATCAGCGTAACTACTGCTGCATAGGAAGCATATTTGCTGGAGTGATTAGTTTCATGAAGAAGTGAACAGATGCTGGCAAAAGGGGTGGCTATGTGTCGCCTCTTCATGATGAAAACGGGGCTAGCTTTGCTCTCGGACTGTACAACCAACGCGTGGGGCTCCGACTCGGAACGCTTGAGGCCAGACCTTCAAACACAACGTTTCTACACATATGGCTCTTCGAATCCACTCCTGCGTCTTTTACTTCTCACCTGCGGAGATAGCTATCATTAGCTTCATGATTGTGAACGACATAACAAAAATATTCACATAAAACATAAGCGCTGCCTTCTACACTAAAAACCCAATCCCTTTATTATTTCAGAAACTTTGGAAAACACAGGAAAACAAGGAAAATCCCACCCTGATCACTCAAGACGAACCTCAAATTTTATATATCGGTGCTTATAAATATCGCTAGGTCTGGCATATCGCATATCACAATGTGCATAAGCTTGGGGCTCCGCCAATATGCGATATGTGATATGGACCTGGACCCAAAAACATATATATACACGTTAATACCACTGGTGGGTTCACAATATAGGTTTACCTTTGAAAACCGAGATTTCAATATTTTTGAGAAACAACGGTGAAAACCATGTCCAACCATAACACCGGACTTGAAATGCTATACGCTCGAGTTCATAGAAATTGGTGGATCCGCCACATCGTCACACACATAGTGTATAAGGCCCATGCTTCGCCGATATGCAATATGCGATGTGGCCCTGGACCCGACAATGTATGCAATGCGGTTAATAATGTCGTCGAGTCCAGAAGCCAGTGGCATGCCATATATATGCATAAACCTTGGACTTAGGTTGATTGCCATATGCGATGGGGCTTTCAGACCCGAAAATACATGTATTGGGGTTAATAAATCCTGTCGAGTCCAGAAACCATGAATACATTGTGTTGATTGCGATAGGCCTCGAAAAGGATTTATGCATGCTTTGTGAAGGATCTCCGCTATAAGGCATTGTAATGGGAATAATAATGCGATAAGGGTTTTGAGGGGTTAAACAAATCCCAATAAACATAGGAATGAAGGGCTTAAGCAAGGGATTTGTTAAAGGGCTTTACCCATTTGTGAATGGAAGATTTGGCTCTTCATAGAGTTAAATTCACTAGGATGAAAAAGATCATTCAGAGAGATGATAGATTAGACTTATAGGGGACCCATTCAAAATTTGCTATCAGAGCATGTTTTAATAGGGTGGTAATTGTGGCCACAACAAAGTGATAAGCTAATTTCTCAATTCTTGTCCTATTTCTCTATTGGAAGTAGTGTTCAAATAACAATATTAACCATTAAAAAAAAAATAAAAATAAAAAAATAAAAAAATAAAAATTATTAAAGGGATGATGCTATTCACTACATCTCATTGACTCCAACGTCTATTGTTGACACAATACCAATGCTCTGTTCTGAACGTCAACTTATTCCAGATACTACGATTGTTGCACTTTTAGAAGAGAATAAATATTATTTAGTTTCAATCTTTGCAACACTTGCTATAGGAAGCCAACAAAACAATCGTTAGTTTGAAATAATGTCAAAGATGGTGAAATGAACATTGACAGTGCCACAATATTTTGTAGTCTCCATGTCTTGTTGTCCTTTATTTTTTCCTGTTTGTTCTTCCATTCTTCTTCTTATTTTTTTTTTGCACATGTTGCTAAAATAATTCATATTTTCATGCTCTTTTTCTTGCAACTAATTGAATTTTTCACTTCAAGTTTTACGAGGTGCATTTGGGTGAATAATGTTATCACCTAGAAATGTCCTCTTGGCTATGGGAGAGAAATTCCTAAGGTAACCTTTTCAAACCAATCTTGTAGATTGAATGCTAGCCCCTTCAATCTAGAGAAGGCTCTTTGTGACAACCTAACCACTAATTTAGCAATTGATTGAACATTCACATAGTGGCTAGATCTTTAGTTGAGTTGTACTAAGGTAGGGTTTGCTTGGGCATGAGGAAGATAGTCCATTGGGAAATGGATTTAACAAGCTTGGGTTTATGGAAACTTACCAAGATACTAGATGTCTAAGTAGGATTGACAAAGGCGAGGTAGATGGCACATCCAAGACATTTCAAATCATCATTGTAGCTAAAAGAGGAAAATAGAAAAACAATCCACTACAATAGGGCATATGAAATGAATCCTAAAGTAGCTTTAGAAGATAGGAACGCAAATATTTAAATCTATGAGACAAAGCATCAAAATAAAGGATGAATTGTGTAACATTTGTTTTCATTCAAATATTATAAGACATTACATTCAAATGATATTACAAAGAGGGAAACATTGAAACATGTAGAAATTACAGACTAAGAGATACCATCACATGAATCTTTGTGTCATTGGTCAAAATATATTGATCTTGGAAAACTGTAGATTAATAAAGCCTTCAATACAAAAACAATAGCTATGTTTTCATAAAAAACCAACCCTTGGTCCTCCTTTTACATTTAATTTATAGAAATACTGCATTGGTTTAAAATCCACAATTTGTGGAAAGTATTAATGGAAATAGTCCTCAAGATCCAAAAGAAATGAATTTGAAAACCTATTGACCCAGATTTAGTAAATTGTTTGAAATAATCAAGGAGATGGTTATATATGATCGCCAAGTTGAATTTATGAAGTGGATCATCAATGGCCGTCTATGAGTTTATTTTTAGAAAAACCAATATGGCGAATTCCTAAAAAATAGGTCCAAATATGCATTCGCATAATCCAAACTATGATACATATTTAAAAATTGAAATAGGTTCTTGTAAATCATTCCATTCAAAACAAAAAACTATTTTTTTTTTTTTTTAAATTCATCACCACATTTTCATAAATTGCGTTTGAAGACAATGGCTAAAACAAGAAAAAACAGAATTACAAAATATGGAAAAATAGGCTTCAAACGTTCCTCTATAGTTTCCAAACAATGACGTCTGAGTAAAATATGAAAGAGATTTTCTGAAATGAGTTCATTCGCAATAAATGTTTTTTTTTTTTTTTTTTAATTCATCACCACCTACTTGGAATATCTATTTAAATAGGGTGACTAAAACAAGAAAAAACAGAGTGTTGTCATTTCTTTTTAAATCACTTCTCTCCTTTAGTTGGTAAACTTGTTTCCTCTGAAAATTTATATGGCCTTATTTTCCCATCTTCAATTGTTCTCAACTGCAACTATATTCAATCCCTTGGTCATATGCTATAAACACTGCTTAAATCTTTCCTGTACACTGCAAACTGGTTCCCTAGGAATGATGGAAATGACCTTTTTACACAAAACTACAGTTTTTAGGGTTTAACTTTAAAACCTTATCTAATCCTTGGAAAGTCCATCAAATGTCACATATATCTTTAAAATGAGTTAAACTACTTCAAAAATAGTTTGGGTGCTTAAAATGCTTCAAAGGGCGGTTAGAAACCTTTTAATTTTAAAATTTTTGTAGGCGCTACGAAAATATTTCGTAGTGCCACATGTTTTCGGTATACTTCATTTGATTGACTACAAAAATTAGGTAAAACATTAGGCATGAAATAATAAACCTATTTGTCATGTTTCTAACCCTTATGCCATCCTTTCACATAAAATTTTAATATAGTCCAACACTTAACCTTCACTCTTTCTAAATGAAGCTGTCCACTGATTCTCAAAACATCTGGATCCTTTGGGAAGGTACAAACCTAGTGATAACAAATGGATCCAATTGATCCGGATTTAAATAGGAACGCAATAGATTACAGAGATAACCATAAATACAGAGATGCGATAACCATAAATAAAGAGATGCAGCGGAAATAACACTTCATTTCATTAATGGAAAATACCGAATATGCTTACAACCAGAATTGGAAATAAACCAGCTAGGACGATGATAGCTTATCTCTGAGAAGAGATGTGCGGCTACATGTCTCTGAACTGTTCCGAACTTCTATTACAATGAGGCTCGAAGGCCTATTTATTATTGAGAAACAATGGAAAACCCTTCACATTCCAAAACCGACCCTTAGAAGATGAAACGCCAAATTGTGGGCCCCGTTTTGGGTAAATTGGTACATCAATTTCCCGGGGGTGTAACTTTGGCATACGATCTCCGTTTGACGCGTATGATAGCTCGTTAGAAAGATCTATCCGAGAACTACCATTGTTGGAACGGGCAACATTGGTGAACCCATGTTGCCCCCGGATTCCCCAAAAAACGTCGTTTAGGGCCTCAAAACGGCTCTGGAAGTTCAGGACCCGAAAAACTACTAAAAATAGTAAGTTGTGCTATAATTAAGGAAACTGAAAATGCTGAAAGAGACAATTGTGAGGGTCCAAATGGAATAGGTGGGTGGCCACCAATATCTACCTGGATCAGGCTTAGCACAGGTTGACTTTACATGGACAATGATAAAAAAGTGGATTTGTGATGGAGTGACTATTGCCAAATTTATGTCTAAATGTGGAAATTAATTTAACCATGGATTAACATTTGAGTTGGAAGTCATTATGTATTACATTCCATTATGGAAATTATGCAAAATTCTATATCATATGTGTAATTTTTAGTAGATGTGTTACATTGACATGTTAAGTTGGTTTAAGTAATGACTATTCACTATAATGACATGTTTCCGTTATTTAAAAATGCAAATATTATTTTATTATTATTAAAAATATATTTTTTTTGAAATTTTATTTTTCCATATTATTGGTTTTGAACTTGATCTTTGAAGTCGTATAGAATAATATTTTTAGTTGAAAAGTGTATTTTTTTAAAGAATTTTAATTAAGAACATAGAAAAACTATGCTTTTAATTAAATAATTGTATTTTTCATGAAAATTTTAATTAAGGTCTTTAAATTTTGATAATATTTTAAATATCTTTTTATAAATGTTAGTATTTTTTCTTAATTTTTTTATAGACAATTGTGTGCATGTGCATGTGGTAATGTTTGTGGCATTCTCCATCACCATTTTACAACTCTTATAGATGATTGTGTGTATGTGAATGTGATGATGTTGGTGGCATTCCTCACCACCATTTTGCTTTCCCTCATATATTAGAAAAATTGTTTGAAATATAACAATGCTCATTATGGATTAATTTTTATTTCTTTTCGACTCTATATTATTACATGTTTGTATATAAGTATGTAATTCATATTGTACCATTCTAGATTAATCCTCGAACATTTAATTAGGTAAAATGTGAATTCTAATAATCATCTATTCTTAATATAATCTAGCTATGTGGAATATAGTCTAGTTGATAACTACAATTTAACATCTCCATTTCATTATGGACAATTCAATGTTACTCTAATACACCTATAACATCTACTAAAAAATTATATATATATATAAAATCCAGTGATACTACCCCTACTTCAACACATAGGTTACATGAAAGTCTGGGGATTAACCTATCTAATACAACCAAATCGGGAAATAGTCATAACACCATGCATAGTTTGCATATACTCCCGAAACCTATAGGAACTTATATTATATCACACATATATAACAATTAAATGAAACCAGCTTCACCTTAACTTACGTTATCAAGGGTTAGAATTCTGAGAACTAAACTCTCATCACTCACCAACCCAGGTTAATTTATACATTGGTTTAAGCGACATGAGTTTATGTTAACAGCTACACCGCGTATAGTGAAGTCTCAAGAATATCTTCCAGTCAATGACATATGGAGGGTCATCCATCCTACGATCATCATGTCGTATCTAACAACCACGAGATTTGCTAGGGTTGCTGAGTAGCGATCTCCGCCTCCTTCCTCGGGTTGGAGCTCATTTGGCTATTACGCTTAGGTTTTAGGCCGCTCTGCAACTGAAATCACGACGAACAAGGTTACTTGCTGCAACCCTTTTCCACCACAGGTATTACTCCAACCATGCATTTTCTGATGGTTTAGGAGGGCCTCTCTGTTCATTATTTTCTGTTTGCATCTATCTAACATTCTACTAATCTTCGCCTACCTGGACATCACAGGTGACTATCCCCGGTCTCGCCCCTTGCTTCCTAGAAAAATTGAAGAATGGAATCCCCTCAACCTTCAGGTACTTGAACTCCTGACAAACTGACAGAGAAGTTGGTAATTCGAATGGTTAGGGTTTGGAAACAAGCTGACTCTGTGACTCATTTTACTGCATGAGTTTGGCATGATGTGGCCTCAGCTTCTTTTCAGAGATAAATCATGGGCTCGAGCTGCGTTATATGTGTTTTCTTCCCCTTACCCTTCTGTCGATATATATTAAGGTTTTTACTGACAATCCTGTTATCTACAGGTCAGCTTCACTCCAACCCCTTTCCTCATTTACACTGGGTAACCCAGGTCGGATGGCAATTACAATTTTTGTTTTGCATTCTTCAACTGAGATACTCTACTTTCTCAACGACCTTCGTGCATGGTTACTTGAGTCACGCTATGATAAATCCTTGCGAATACAGGGAACTTGAATGCCTTAAGGCTACTTCCCTGTTATAGGGGTGTTTTGTAATTTTTGTTCTAATGTTGTTACAGGTTATGGGCTTCACAACCCTTAGCCTTTTTAACTAAAAATATAGCAATAATTTTTTTCCTTATACGTAATTCATTAATCAGATTATATACCTTTGCTATTGAGACCTACGATACTCCTCGAGTTACTTACAGGAATAGATAATAGTTCTCGGTATAACAGAGATTATCAAATGTTACGACTTCGCCTTTAATTAAGTGCTGATTTCTCAAGCAATAAAGACTTGCTCACTTGTTATTTTATTGGTTGCCGCTCGTTACGCAAGTACATTTTTCTTGAGGTTTCCTCTGCATTACCATCCTTTGGAGTGTTAAACTCTTTGGCTTTTTTGGCTGGCCCATGAGTTATACTAGGCAATTATGGCTGCATTTTTTTGTTATTATGTTATCAAATGCAGAAGATATTATTGATAATTTTTATGCACATGTATTTTAATTTTTATTGTTCATTTAAGATTCTGAAACATACAAAAAAAATTTCCTCTGTTCGTTGTTGTGGGTTCTATAACAGTAGTAATAAAAACCCGTGTACCATGTGGCATTCTTCAGAACTGCTCCTTAGGATGTCCTACCCGGCTGAACTTGAGGAATAAATCTGGAGTAAAGTCTTTCTTTTCCCCAATCTCTAGCCATTATTAAATATTTAATTTAAATATTTCCTCTGTACCCTGGCAACAATCACCCCTGTTACCTACAAGTTTTCGTTTTCTTTTTCTTTTGCTATTGCATTTCCATTCGAATGAGTAGTGTAATTTCATAGTGTGCAATGGTTTGAAATTTCGAGTATTAAACTAACAGACAATTTCATACCCAGCCTTTCGTTCATATTCGAGAACAACTTGCTATACCATTATTCATTATTGGAATCATGGAAGTTTGATAAATAGATATACACAGTGATTTTCAGTTACCAGTGTATTTCTGTAATTTTCAGAAACATTCATTTACAGAGACTTGAAAATATTTCAAATTACAGGAAATACAAGAACGACATATATCATATATTATATTCTATGTTGGGAAAACTGTAAATTGAAATACTTATATGTCTTAGGTCAGGCAGCCAGGGAAATTCACCAAGTAAGAGACTACTCCTCCCATGCTTTGAGAATGGCAATTACATCCATTTCTCCTCGTGATAGTTTACACTTCCAAAACAATAATATCCAAAACAATAATAGATAGAGGCCTCGCCGGGAATAGATAGAGGCCTCGCCAGGCCTTTCCTCAAATTCCAAGTCTGATTAGCGATTCCACTGGCCAACCAGCTCAAGAATAAGTTAGAAGCCTTATACTTTCCTCAACAGTGTCTTGTTTGAAGAAATTGAATTCTTTTTATTCTCCATTCTCAGATGCCTCAGGTTTCTCAACCTACCCTCTCCCCGGCTTATTTTCGCAACTTAGATGATTTATCTTGCTATAAGCCCCCAATCTTAATTAATATTAAAATAATTTTAAACATTTAAATTTATAAAAAATCCTTTCACTCAGGCTATAATTTACCAAGTTACTGCAATAAAAGTAAATTAAACATATACTTTTCACTAAAGAGGGTTACATCTTCCCCTAACACCATCCTCTGTGTTTACCTCACTTGTTTCCCTCACTTGTAAAACAGGTTGAGCTAAACACCATCCTCTGTGTTTCCCTGACTTGTAAAACAGGTTGAAATATGCCTCGCACATAAGAGGTAGCCTCTCCTGATGGAAGTGCCTTCCTTGCACTTAACGTGGGTAAGCGCTTGCGTCTGTAACATTTTTTTTTCCTCGATAAGAATGCACAGGGTCTCAACCAGGATTACTCCGTGTAGTTCGACCTACATCCACGATCATCAATGCCTCAATATTTTCCATCAATCTTCCACCAATCTTATTTAAGAAACAAGTGTATATATAATCATTTAAAATTCTATTACATGAACCATTAATTATCTATATATCTGGCAAGGGTCATCACCATGCTTCACATTCCCACAAGGGTTGAAAACCTGCACTTCACGAGAGTTAGCAACATCATTGTGAGTCTATGAACAATAGAAAAAAAACATTTGTAAATACTTATGATGTCAATCCACAAGAATTCCACTGTGTTATTCCACTGTAAATCCTAGACCATGGAAGCACCAATTCTATTGGCACTATTTATATAATGGTAATAATATTTTAGAACCATTTGTTATTATTGTTTCTTCTAATAAATTGCATCGAGTCTACCATCATATTTGGTGACATTATTAGGTTTTCTTTTTTATTTTAAATGTTACTTACCCATCAGTCATACATGAGTGAAGTTTAGGATAAAGTTTAGTATAGGATAAATTCCTTTTGCTTCCATGTTCAAGGGGGACACATTGTTTATATGTCTAACTAATTTAGTTATGTCCATCTTTGGTAACTTGTTATTCTCTTTTAGTGTAACACTTAGAGTCCACTTTGCAACATTCCTCCAATTTTAGCCCTAGTCATCTTTCATTACATGTTGTTATTGAAGGCTATGCGTGATTTTATTTCCATGTACAATCATAGAATTTCTCCTTTCATTGTGTTATTCTAATATAATTATTTTCCTTTATAGAGGTTCATAACATGTTACCCATTTCCTTTACAACAAGATATCCTACTGCCTTTTAACTATAAGATTATATGGAGAACAATTTTACCCCAATATGCGAGTAACTATTTTTTGTTATTATACCATTTACATGGTAATCATACCTTTTATCATCATCTCTTCCTCACTTTATATATAATTTTCAACTAACATTTTCTTACTTAGTTCCCATGATGGCTCATTACCAATAGTATTCCCTTTAGGCACCATCATAATTCGAGGATTAGGTATGCCATTACTAGTCATTTTTGAAGTTCTATGAAAATTGCTTCAAACTTACCATTTGCATGGTAGATATTATCTCCGTCCTTTGTTTAAGTGTGTTGGTCTTTTCCATATTATTCATCAACAAATATTTTCATGCAGAAGTCTTAATGAATATTTTATATTTCAATTGGTTTTTCCCAATTAATTCTTTCCCATTTTTATTCAATAGACCATTGATTCTCTAAAGCACAAGGTAATACCAAGGATAAACTTCTATTCAATTTAAGGGTAGAACCTGTAATACATGCATGCTTATGATTAACAACATTTGACAAATTACATCATCAACCTTACCACTATAAAATTCTAATTCACTTCACCTGCAAGGTTCCACAATTTCTTTTTGTTACCTTACTTGCCGGCTTCTGACCATATTCTACATGTACCCACCATGCATTCCTCAAACCGTGTTAGGGAAATAGACTCTTAGAAATATTCAATATACATGCTTGTTGATGTGTGTACCTAACATATATGCTTATACATATTTAATTATTTTGTCCTTTGCAACTTATGATGTCTACAAGTTTCCTCTTGTAATTTACAAATTTCTTGTAGTTCTAATAAATTGCCCATGAAATTTAGTGTACTTGATTTAGCCTATTATAATGACTGTTTTCAAAGAGGTCATACACCTACCATTTAAATCAATAACTCAATAGCTAACCTTGCACAATATTTTCTCTCTTCAAATTACCTAGAGAGGTTTATATGGAAGGGGTTGAAATAGAAATAAAATTATTGGGAATGACTTACATTGGGGACTGGAAAACAAGGAATACTCGTTTTTCTATCACAGAATGTCATTATGTGTACATTTCTTATGTTGGGTACAACCCAACTTGGTTAGGTTTTGGGCAAGAAACTTTGGTTTTCTGGAGTGTGCAGTAGAAAAGATTTCATGAAGTACGAAGTGGACCATGCAATAGAGAAGTGGAGCACAACGAAGACCGCATAGCAAACTCACCATGCAGTATGGGGGCTTCTCGGAAAAGCCCATTCCTTTTTGTAAACGAATATAATATTGTATAATTTGAAGGGTTTTGGACCATAGTTCCTTGTATTTTGGAAACCATGGTATCGGGTCCATTGTAATGTAGCGATGCAATCCCTCACATAATAGTATATATAGGGATGAATAATAAATAATCAAGGAATCAAGTATTGATCGAAATCTTTGTTTATGGTTTTTTATGGTGATCTATATGTCAGAGAATGGGAGAGGCTCCATAGCCATGTGCACAGAGGCTTGGGTCTGTAGCTGCGTAGGTAGACTGTCAGCAACTTAGTGCGCTAGCACCCTGCAACTGTGTCCATAGGGAATACTTTTTGTTCTACAAATTCCATATTGTAAGCAATAATTCTTGTGGATGTAGTCCCACATTGGGATGAACCACGGTAAAATCTATGGCTACATGTATTTATCTTCTTAATATCTGCACTTTATATTAGTACTGTAAAGTTTATGAATGTTTATGATATGGTTAAGTGAAAAATGTAATTATATGAGGTAAAGTATAAGTGCGAAGTATTTTGTGAATTTGAAATAATAAGTAAGTTTTAACGCATAGGGAAAACACAAAAGTGCCACATCGCAGCATCCCTCAGGCTACATAAACCTGGTTCTGCAACCTCCTATAATCACTTCGGGTGAGACTACGATCTACTTGCAGGTGAGTACAAAGAGGGCCAGTGGTTGAGGGTTTTTTTGGCGTGCAAAAAACTTTGAACCTAAGTCAGCCCAACCTAAGCCAATATATGATTCCATTGCTGGGACTAGGATCTGTTTGAGGGATTTTATGTGGCATCTATCAAAGAAATAAATTCAATATTGGGTAGAATATAAGGGATGAGAATTTGCATAAAAAAGAGAATAGAAACCCTTGTTCGTCAGCTAAGAGGTGGTTGGAGAATTATATTTCCTAGGATCAATACAAAATTTTCTTTCGCTCATTCCATGTGGAACTATATGAGTGGGTATCTAGATTGGAAAAAATAAAAGACTACTTCAAAGGATATGAACTTAAGGAGTGGAATCATGAATTAATATAGCAACTCAAGAACACTGACTATAGGATCTCAAGAGTTGTTGATTTCTAGATTGATAGAATCTTAAGATGATTCATTACAGAGTTCACGGTAGACTCACTTGTGTCTTATAATGAAGCATAATTAAGATTTTTTAAAGGACCATGACGTATATTCTTAAAATCTATGAACCTTTGGATTAAGATGCTTTGTGTGAAAAGGGGATTTTACGAATGTAGTGAGACTATTAGTTACATATGTTTGGGAGCCGATATGAAGAAGAAAATGGAACAACATAAAGTGGAAAAAGATATAGAATAGACACTAGAAAGAGATATCATGGCCAAGCTCCAAATAATTTTATAGAAGATGACTATATCCCTTTATTAAGTGAGTATTAAAGTGAAGAAAATCATCTTGAGAACCCTGAAGTAACATTGCACTATTCACCCTTCCAACACGATAGTTAGCCAAAGCTAGAATCAAGTAATAATAAGGGTATTTACGGTTTTCCCCATCCCCCTACCCCCCACCCCTCATCCCCCTCCCCTTACGAAACGCCCTCCCGCTCCCCCTCCCCCACCATGAAGAAATATGGTCGATGATATTAAGTTGCATGTTTTTAAATGGACTACATTAGAGGATCTGGAACAATTCTTGTTCTTATGCACAACAATGTGGACAATGAAGTAGGTCCATGATGAAAACATGAAGAAAGTGCATCTTGTTACAACATTTTGGGATAGAGAACTGACATTGAAGTATTCGAGCAATCAGAACAGAACATTTGCAGACATTAAAACAATGTTGATAAAAGAATTCAAGAAGCCAAAGTTCAAGTTGTAGTGCATCACAGAGCTAAAAGGAATCAAACAAAATCCTACTAAGTCTATGTGGGAATTTGATCAAAGATTCAAGATACTATTGGATCAGGTGAGCTTTGAAATAGCTCTACAGAATCATAAAGAGTGGTTTATAGTTGGGTTCCATCCACATATAAGATTGTCTTTGTCACAATAGGAGATAGAAACTCAAGCCAAAGCCTTTGAATTTATGATGAAGTTAGAAGCCTTGTCGATAGGGGATACCAATGCAGGTATGCAGTAGATCCAAAGCTAGTCGGGAAGTTTGACTCTACATATACAAGATATGAAGAAAAGTAAAGAAGTTTGAGAAGTATGGTGTACAAAGTCTAAAGGATAAGGCCATTCTAAGGAATAACTCCCTCTCTTCAGAAACTACATGGATAGTGGAGCATCGAATCCTTTGAATCTTAGATCTAGCTTATGGTGCGAGATATGTAAAACTACGGGTGAACATCATACTGAAGACTATTATCTATTGCAAAGGTATGTGCAGACTCCAAGGAAAACAATATAACATGATGAAAACAATATATTGCAAATCAGTGGGACATGATGAAAACAATTATCGATCATATGAATTAATGATGGGTCGAAGTGTAGATGCATATAGGATGCAAGCCAAATAACATGGACATGAGGAACATGGACATCACAGTGGTCTAGGTGGTTATCAAGGTCAAGGTTGACGTAGTAGTCGAGGTGGTGGAGCAAGTCAAGGACGAGGACAAATTATCTGCTATAATTGTGGCCAGGGAGGACACTTTGCGAGAGACTGCCATAATCCTACCACGACATGTATGTATTGCCAATATTTTGGTCATGTAGTTGAAGAGTGTCTAATACTTATGGAAAAAATGCAAGAAAAGAGGAACCATCATCCTACACAAAAAATCCAAATGATGACTGCAGAACCAAGGGTCGATGGACCTCACATAAATGTTGTAACAAAAAGTGGAGCTATGACTGGAAGTGATAAAGTAGATGGAAAGAAGGAAGCTAAAGCTACATGGGTTAGAAAGAGTACTAAAAGGGACCCTAGGTTTTATATTCAAAAGGAAGAAGAATACTTTATGGAAGTGAAGCGAAGCTTTATGGATGCAGGAGATTCGACATCCAGCATGCAACAAAATTAGAAAAATATATGTGATCTATCATCTTCGACACAAGGCCAAGCTTTGAAGATACAAGAAAAAGATGCAACATATTAGGTAGATACTCTAAAATATTTTCTTCAAACTTGTATGAAATTGTTGTGAGATCAAATTTTTTTGCGGAAGGACTTCAGGAATTCATAAATTGCTACGCATCTAAAGAAGTACCACAAAGTGAGATGCGAGAGGTTAACAATTTACATAGACAAAAGAGGGTTGGAAAAGAAATGAGGTTTAGTGCACAAAAGGACAATATGACATGGACAATGTTATTTTACATCTAGGATTTGAAGTTAATGTCATAACAAAGAAAACATGCGAATTAATGAGTAAATCAAAGTTGCAATGGTCACCTATTCAACTAAGAATGGTGAACGAACAAAATATTGTTCCTCTAGGAAGGTTATCAGGGATTATAGTAGACATTGAAGGGGTGCGCACTACTACTGATTTTGAAGTGATAGAAATTATGGATGATGGTAACCCCTATCCTGCATTGCTTGGATTGGATTAAGCATTTCATAGCATGGCTATAATCAACTTAAATAAGAGGAAAATGATATTTGAAAGAAAATTTTATGGGACTCATTGTTCCATTACATCCATCAGAAGGAGAAAGGTATACTGAACCAATTAAAGAAGAGTACAACACAATAGACATAGACAACAGTTATCAGATAACAACTAACTATGCAGAAGGGATTAATCCCACTATAGATGGAATATTGGGTTGGGAACAAGACAATTCCTGCACTTCGAACTTAGAAGAGGAATTGAAAAGTTGGCAAAATAGGTTACATGAAGTGTCTATAAGGTGATGTGTGCAAAAATTACTAGAGAAATTTGTTGTATGACAGCTAAGGTATGTGACTTACTTTTTTATGATTGTTTGGATAATATAAATACTTTTATTTCAGAATATGAATAACACGTACGAGAGTGTCAAAGATTGTTAGCTTTGGACCTAGCATTAAGAGCTACTCCTACTAGATGGTGGGGTACCTATAAGAAGAATATAGGAATTTGGTAGAAATGCCGAAGATTGATATGGATAAGGTTTGGTGAGGTAGAAACATAATTGAAAAATAAATATGATGGTCAAACTAACCCTAGAGAGCACATCCGACTTTGTATGAAAGCATGGAAGGAGATTCTACAAGAAGAATGGGTGCATGGGTTCATCCATACATTGGAGACAATTCCTCAAAACAGGTACTTGGAAACAGAACTTTGACATGGTACTACGAGCTGGATAGAGATGGTTGATGGGTTTATATTAACATTAAGCTTCGAGTATGATTGTCCATATATGGATTTAGCCCTTTATATGGTTAAAAGGAATATTTTTTAGAAAGACATTCCATGCACTTGGCAGCCTAATTGGGTTGTGCAGCTACATAATGTACTCGAATGCTACAACATAACTGCAAAAGAAGATGAAGACCCTCATAATATTGGCATAACAGAATCTAAAGGCTACCACGAAGTGAATGGACCTAAATTTGAAATGCCTAATATAACAAAGCCATTAAAGATCAGGAAGGTAAATATAGGTATTGGTATCAAATTATGGCTATCCATTCCACTTAAAATGCTCTTTTGATTATCATTTTTGACCATTTAACCCTCACATTCCAGCTATAATCCTTAGAAACTAAATCATATGATGTCATTGTCATTATTTTTAGCTTGAAATTAATTTTTGAAATTATTATGTTAAAAATGACATTTTTTTTCAGAAAATTACAAAAAGTTGTGACTTCCTATAAATGCTCCATTGTTTGACATGTTGCATAGCAGGTGAGTGAATTTGAAGATTGTGGGCATGAAGTAAAATGTACATGAATGGTGGATTACCTATCCACTTTTGGTGTTGATGGAAATAAGTGTCCGGTCAACGCTAGTCAAACCCAACCACTTCAGCATAATTTCTAGATTTTGTGAAGAAAATAATTTCTATTTTGATAATTTTTGCATAAATGAAGGAAACGATTCAATTTCAACCTTCTTGGATGTAATTAATAGAATTTTGTTAGGATAATATGGAGGAGGAATAGCTTCTTCTGTTATAGGATTCATGATAAATAACCTATGGGAGAAGACTATGTTTTCAGCTAGATTGTGAACATATGAAAGTACAGTTTGTGCATTTTTAATCTCCATATTTAATATAGACTTCATTATCGATTTTATGTTTCCATATCCAATAATCATACTTTTCTGAATCGTGTTTCAGTGTGCTTGTGAAGTGTTGAAGGGCCCTCATCACTACATTGGCACACTCTGTTTTCAAGTTTCCTTATTAGTTGCACATTTAGATTTGAAAGTTAGAAGTTATTTTATGTGCTGTAGGAAAGATTATGTTATTAAGTTATCAATTGGAAAGGATTTGCATTCATTCTGAAAAGAACCTTGTAAAAGGATTCAACCAATTCTTATCTTGAAAATTGATATATATGCTTGTTGTCATACGATTCCATATTCGTTTATTGGCTTTGACTTTAAAGATAGTTCTGGTTTGATTTCAAAGTGATTCAGATTGTAAACGTTAAATTCAATTTTCAGTTTGATAAGTGATTCTTGTAAAAAGATTCAACTGTTATTGGTTTGCAACATTACTCATCTTATTCATTATTTTATTTAGTTTGTTATTGATATTACTTTGGATTATTATGATTGGGAAAAGTTCTACTGAGCAATATTCTTGTAAGGGAATGTTAGGATTTTTAACGAGTCATTAATACTCAGTTTTTTTTACCTAGGCAATTAGAATTTAATAAATTTGTTTTGTCTAAATTGATGCTTGAGTGATTGAAAAGACAATGAAGGATCTCTTGTAAGAGAGCACTGTTAATTTCATTTCACTAGGCTATCATTAGGACCTCAAATCCTTTTAGATCCATATACATTAGATGAGCGCCTCTAAGTGTACTTTCTTGGGTTGATAAAGGAATTAAGAGCTTAACTTACCTTAGTAAGTAGAGACCAAACATTTTGGTGCCGTTGTTGGGGAGGCGCAACTAGAAAGATTTAAAGAAAAATCTAAAAAAAAGCATAAAATCAACAAAACAACAAAAACATAGATTTAAATTTAAATTTCAGTCATGTTTATTTATGTCTATATTTAGGGATGAGAAATGAAGATTCACAAAAACCCCCCAACCAACAGATAACCCACCATTAGGAGCAGAACCATTAGAAAGGATTGAGTACACAACACCAAATGGAAAAGTTACTGTGGAAAAACATGAAGAAAAACAAAGATCAGGCCAAATATTTACTCTCATTGAAAGACAAATCCTACTAGCTCATGAGGCAAAGAAAAGACATATACTTGAGACTTCTACAGTAGGGAAATTAAAAGGGAGTAGTACACAAATCCAACATCCTATCTTTGAACAAACATTTCCTCAAGAACTAAAACAAGAATGAAAGATAGAAACTTTAAACAAATCACAAATTACAATGGTTGAAGATGGAGGATCCATAGGACATACACCTGAACAACTAAGAGAGTATGAGAGAAAAATGGAAGAAACGAGATGAAAAAGGGAGAACGAAGAAAAACAAGGAAATGATCTGTTTGGAGGAAATCCAAATCCACCCGAAATAGAGGAATCCACATTTAAATTTCTAATTCAAGATAGAGGAGTGTATAGGGATGAGGAAATTAAAATGAAAAATATACCACCATCTATATTACCAAACTTTTATGGTATGGCATCCGAAGAGCCAGACTCATTTTTGTTCAAATTTGACATAGTATGTCGAACCTATGGATATACTGATGATGCACATAGACTTCGACCTTTTCCTGCCACATTAAAAGAAGCAACAGTTAGTTGGTTCATGGGATTAGGTGAACACTTAGTCACTAATTGGGATGACATGAGAAAGATATTTTTGAAAAGTATCAAACTTACTGTCGATGAAAGGTTCTAAAGATGACATCTTTATAATGAATCAACAAGAAGACAAGACCTTAGAGGAATATTTGGAAAGATTCTCATATAATCTACAAAAATCAAAACATAGAACCATGTTTGTTGATCTTATTCGAACAATCTTTCTTAAAGGCATCTGAGATGAGTATCTAGATGACCTCAATCTCATGGGTAAAGGGGAAATTTCTAATTTACCTTTTGAGGAGATTGTTGACTTGTGTCAAAAGTACTCTATAAGTAGGGCAAGAAATGGAAAAAGAGCCATGACATCAAAGATCACAAAATCTACTACAGGAAATATTACTAGAGCTGAACAAGGCAATCTATTTGAAGATTTCAAGACAAACCTTCTAAGTAATTTGGGGAACCAAATAGACACTTTGAAAACAAAGAAAATACAAGATGAACAAGAACACGAATTATCTATATTCTATCCCAAATGCAGATGAAGACATGCTTCATCGAGAACATGTATTTCATGGGAGCTAGGAGGCCATGGCAGCCAAGACCTCCAGGTATGTATCAAAATCTAAACTCAGCCAGTTATAACATGCCTGTTCAAAATTCTTGGAATGCTCCTATGCTTTGGCAAAATTGGTTTAATCAACAACAACAAACATACCCACAACAAGGGTGGAAAGGATATTGTTTTCCTTAGCAACTTACTCAACAACAACCTCAACAATATTAGCAACCATTTGGTCAGCCATATCTCCAACACTATCAGTCACAATACTCTCAGCCATATCCACAAAAATACCCTCAACAACCAATAGCTTATCAACAACAAAATCCTCTACAAAATTTACCTGCGCCTCCATAAATAAATTCACCACAGCTACAACTACCATCCAACCAACCTCCTAGACCCACACAACTACTAGCTCAACCCATAGCTAACCCAAACAACCAAATAGATAGACCAACATATAGCATAGATGAGGGACCATTGTACCAACTTTGCCACTGAAAAACATTGAACTAAGGTCAGGTTGAACTCTGCTAAAAGAACCTCTACATGTTCAAATACAATCATAAAAAGGGAATCAAAATGATGAATAAGAAAACCAACCCCATAGCAAACAAAGTGACCCAACACAAAACAATCTAGAACAGGGTCAACAAATCAAAACACTACAACCACCTCCATTTCTGAAATGATCACTTCAACCAAAATTACCCACACCATTGCCACAATTTGATGTTCTTGATGAATTGAGAAATGTGTATGTCAAAATGCCATTACTCCAGGCAATCAAGGATATTCTAATTTATACCAAAGCCATTAAAGAGCTCTATCTCAAAAAGCCTGCAAATAAAATATTTCACCCACAAACAATACATGTCATTGACAATTTACTTGGCTTGATGTCGAATGTCATAATGGAAAAATATGTTGACCCAAGCATACCTAGATTCATAGAAATTATCAACAAAATTTCAATTCCAAACACTCTGAATGATTTAGTAGCTACAATAAGTGTTATGACATTGGACACAATGAAAAATTTGGAGATAACAAATTTACAGTTAACCCTAATTGTTTTGGAATTACCAGATTACTCTAAAGTCATTCCGAAGGGGGTACTGGAAGATATAATTTCTTCACTAGACTCTTGGGAGTATCCAGTTGATTTCTTAGTACTCCAGCCAAAATCAAACTTAGGAGGACATCCAATCATACTTGGTAGACCATGGTTGGCAACTGTTGATGCATTCATTAGATGTAGATCTGGTAACATGATCATTTCTAGAGGCACGGAGAGAAAATAATTTACCTTGTACCCATCAGCACAAGCCCCAACAGTAACACAAAACTTATGGCTTGATGACAAGTACAATGATCCAGAAGAAACATACTTTTTTTTAAGCATCAATCAAATGTATGATATTGAGGAGAACAATAATTAAGTTTTAGTGGGAATGTTTATCTCCCAAATTGATGTTTCAAAAGAATTGAGAAATGAAAAATACGCTACTGCAGATCACATGTTGGCACAAAGATTTCAGGAAACTTGTACTATGTAATCTATGAAAGAAATATTTGAGGAAATCTTTCCAATCGACTCCATTAAAAACACACAAAGAAAGACAATAGAACTCATCCCAAGAAAAACATTGAACATTGTGGCCTTTCTAGAAACATCTCAAGAATGGAGATTGCTTGACTTTCTCACCAAATACCAAAAGGCAGTCACTTGTACTACACTGACATGTAGGGAATTCACTCAGAAACTTGCACTCACCATATCTATACAGACACTAGTATTCAACCAGTGAGGCAGCCACAGAGACGGATGAACCCCATGCTCAAAGAGGTTGTAAGAGATGAATTGTAGAAATTACTAAAAGTGAAGTTCATTTACCCCATTTCTGACAGCCAATGGGCATCTCTATTAGTAATAGTTGCCAAGAAAAATGGTAAATGGCGAGCTTGTGTTGACTATCAAGAATTGAATAAGGCCACCCTTAAATACTATTTTCCATTGCCATTTATTGACCAAGTTTTGGATACATTAGGTGGAAAAATGTCATTTTCCTTTCTCGATAGTTTTAGTGGCTTCAACGAGATTAGCATAGCATCAGAAGACTAAGACAAAATGACATTCGCCTGTCCCTGGGGCACTTATGCTTACAACGTACTGTCATTTGGCTTGTGCAATGCTCTAGCAACATTTCAAAGAGAAATATTAGCAATTTTTTATGATCTGGTCCATGAATTTGTTGAGGTATATGTGGATGATTTTTTAGTATATGGTGATTCATTTGACAATTCTTTGCAAAATCTTGAGAAATTTTTACAACGATGTATAGAAACTAACATGTCTTTAAGCAATGAAAAATGTTATATGATGATGAATGAGGGAATGGTCTTAGGACATCATATTTCTCCTGAGGGAATCAGGGTAGACCGAAACAAAGTACAATTTCTTATCGAATTGCCAATTCCAACAAATCAAAAAGATGTAAGAAGCTTTCTTGGTTATGCAAGTTATTATAGGATATTTATTGAAAATTTAGCAGGATAATATTTCATTTGTTTAAAATTCTTTCTAAAGATGTAACCTTCAATTGGAATGAGGTTTGTCAAAACTCTTTCGAGAAACTCAAAGAGAAACTAAGCACTGCTCCAGTTTTAAGGGGACCCAATTGGACTTTACCTTTTCACATTTCAACTGATGCATCTGACATAGTAGCAGGGTCTTCATTAGGGAAAAAATAATATGCTATAACTTATGCCATTCACTTTATCAATAAAAATTTGACTCCTGCTGAACTCAACTACATAGTAACGGAAAAGGAAATGCTTGCAATTATCCATTCGGTGAACAAATTTTGTCATTATATAACTAGGTATGAAGTCCTCGTTCACACGAGCCACTCCACCATTAAATAATTAATGAAAAAACCTATTACTAATGGCAGGATCACCAGACGGTTACTCTTACTGCAGGAATTTAATCTCACCATACTAGACAAACTAGGGAAAGAGAACCAAGTAGAAGATTACTTTTCTAGACTACAAAATTTAGGTGAAGTTGTCCAAGTTGAAGATTCATTTCCTAATGAACACTTATTTGAAATTTCAGTGTTAAATCCATGGTATTTTGATTTAGCTAATTACTTGTCCACAAGAAAAGTACCACCATCTTCCATTTCAAAGCAGAAGAAAAGGTTGATCAAACAAAGCGCAAGATATTCATGGGTTAATGACGATTTGTTTTATACTGGTTATGATATGATCATTAAAAGATGCATTAGAGAGGATGAAATAATTGATATACTAACTACATGCCATGATAAACCTTATGGTGACCATTTTGCAGCTACGAGGATAACACACAAAATTATTAGCCTTGGCTACTATTGGCCATCAATTTTCAAAGATTCCAAGAAGTATGTAAGAAGTTATGACAGCTGCCAACGAATGGCAGACCAACCACCTATGATGAGATGTTACTACAACCATAAGTGCATCTAGAGCCATTTGAAAAATGGGCTATCTACTTTGTTGGACTCATCAATCCACCATCCAAAGGTAAGAAGTACATTCTTGTATGTACCGATTATGTGACTAAATGGGCTAAAGTAAAGGCACTTGCAAGGGAAACTGAAGAAACAATAGCCAATTTCCTTTTTGAAGAAATCTTTGTTAGATATGGAGTACCCAAAGAGATAGTAACTTACTAAGGGACTCAATTCACATCAAGACTGGTTCAAGATATTACTGATAAGTATAAAATCAAGTGTAGATGGAGTACACTCTACCATCCGCAGGCCAATCGCCAAGTGGAATCTACAAACAAAACACTAGAAGGGATCATAACAAAAATAGTGGCAACAAACAAAAGGATTGGGCAGAGAAGCTCAATGAAGCACTCTGGGCATATAGAATTACTTGGAAAAACATAACAGGGTTTGCACCCTATGAGCTAGTGTACGGAAAAGAGGTCATGCTGCTAATAGAATTTCAAATACATACATATAAATTGGTTGCAGATTTAGGAATAGATATCTTTGAAGCCCAGCAAGAAAAAATCATGCAATTGAACCAACTAGATGAGATGAGACAACAAGAAGTGCAAAGGACAACAATGATACAACAGAAAAGGAGATAGTGGCATGATAAGTTAATTAAGAATAAGGAATTTCAAGTTGGTGATAGGGCATTACTCTTTGACTCAAAATTCAAAGATTACAAAGCTAAATTCACAACCCACTAGATGGGCCCTTGTGAAATCATTGAAGTCTTTGAGAATGGATCAGTGAAACTAACTTCAATTAACCAGGAAGGACAAACATATATGGTGAATGGACAGAGGCTAAAGATCTATCATAAGCATGTCAGCAAAGAAGACTTCATGAGGACAATATCACAAAAAAAGGAGGTACAGATAGTACAACAATCAGTTGTAATATCTAAGCCTTAATCAGTTTCTCTTTTACAATAAAATAAAAACAATAAAAAAAACAATAAAAAAAACAAAAAAACAAAAACAAAAAAAAACAAAATAATGTTTAGATATGAAAACTAGATATGGCATAATCTAAACATGAATTCTTATGAGCAACCAAGAAATTGGCTTGTAATAATTCCTTTTTACTTTAGTTTAAATTGAAAAATAAAAGGATTCTGAAAGAAACATGACTTGAGGAAAAGTCAAATCATCAGTTGGGGAGAAGAAAGTTTGAACTTGTTCATGCTTTTCTATCTCCCTAAGTTCATCTGCAGCAGAGAAAGGGATTTGTCTTTACATTTTCTAATGGATTCTTAAAAAAAAAAACATGATTATTGTTCAGTATTTGTGAGAAGGATTTCATTTTTAACTCATAACATATCTCAGAAAGTGACCTGTTATATATATTTTCTCAAAAAGGGACCTATTATATACAAATTCTCATTCTCAAGCAAAGGACTTGTTCTATGCACATTATCAAAATGCGATTTGTTCCAAGTAAGATTTCATCTACAAACAAGAATATTGCACCTAAGAAGAAGAAATTGCAAAGAAGAAGACTGCACCCAAAATGAGGAAGATTGCATATGCAAAGAATACTGGACTGCACCTAAGAAGAAGAGATTACATTTAAGAGAAAAACGGACACCATCACAGGTCTGAACTATGCTTGAACATATCAAACAACAAAAGGCAGCCTCCAAACAAAGAGATATCAGAGGACTGTAAGAATTGTCATTTTAATATTTTTAATTTCTTTTATTAATTTTAGTTTTTAAATGGAGGGTTGTGATGATTATTGATTTTAGTTTTTAAATACCCATTTTATCCTATATTGTCCATTCTTATATCCTGTAGGAGTCAATCCTACTCTTCTATCTATATCCTATAACTGTAACCTAATTCCTATTTCTGAACATTAGTCCTATCGTCTATCCTGCAGATATTCCTAAAAGCCTGATCCTTAAAGCCTACCTTTTTATCGTGTAGATACATTTCTAATCAACCTATAGTCATAAGTATCAACAAATCTACCAAAACTAAGCATTCATACTTAAGAACAAATTAAGCAATTGCAGATTGGAAGTCATCAATTAGTAGGCCATAGAACCAAATTTTGAAGAAGGGATCAGGTCACAAAGATAAAGGATTTAAAAATCTTTATGGTTTTCAACCTAAAAAATTTTAAATCTGGAAAATAAAAGATATTTGATAGACAAAGGGTATGTGATGATAAGTAAGGATTAACAACTAGTTTAGCGAAATCATCATGACCCGATGCTCTTATGATCTGAAGGTTCCATAATGATCCGTATTCCTCATGATTTCAACAAAGGGCTTGCACAATACCCAATTTCATCATTCAAATACTACTGCCAAGATTCCATAGGGCATCATTAAAAATCCTTGAGTAAGGCATTGAAAGAATTATCATTGAAGTATATATTGCATGAAGGGACTGAGGATTCGTTGCATAAACAAGTAATGAATGGAGATCGTAAGAATGAAACCACCAGGTTAAAAAGGGAAGTAAGTATTATATTCATCACGAAGTATAGGTAGAAGTCTGAACCTATAGAAAACACTATGAATTAGAGTTGTTTACCATTCGGAAGGTTATAAAGCAATCCTCTCTAAGATACATAATGATATAGCGTTACGAGTATGTTGACAATAGCAATGTCAACATACGAGTAAAAGGGCCACGACACAGGGGAGACTCTACACAACCGGTTGAAGGGTATTTCAGTTTAATTGGTAGCATCCTCCATTAAACAAGAGATACACATTGTACTTGGGCTCCGGGTAGTTTTCTTATCATAACTATGGTGAAATTGTTTTTTATAGCATAAGGGAAATACAGTGATTTTCTACAAACTATGGTAGAATTTTTTTTACAACTATAAATTCTTCTTATACATAGGGTAATAGGAGATAAAAAAATTTATCTCATGGCAAACCGAAAAGAGACACAACAATTTGACCCGACCAAATACCATAAGGATTTCATAGGCATTTTTAGGGAAAAACAATGGCTGACATTCTTAGAGAAATTTAATGGGCATAATGAGCTAATAGCAAGGGAGTTTACCTCCTCATTCAATGGAGAGAGTGCCATTGTAGGGAACATGTCTTTTAGGGTCTCAGAAGACAAAATTGCTCAAGCAATAGGTATAAGCCCAGAAGGAGAAAAATATTTTAAAACCAAGCAGTTCAAAGAGAAAACATGGACACATTTCATATCTAGGACAAGGGTATCATCAGTTGACTGTAAATCAATGATTACAAGGAGTTGGCTCATTCATCCATGGGATGAAATAGTTGATGTAATTAAAAAATTTATAACCTGTGAGGGAAGATACAACATTGTATTTCTTTATCATATCAAATTGTTAATGAGTTTAAGACGATATTGCATTATAAGCTTACCTTATTTTCTTTTGCAAAGCCTGACTAAGATGTCTAAGACCATACAAAAACAAATGAAAAACCAGGATAGGAGCCTATACCATTTTGGTTTGGTAAAAATCTTGATCGAATTTGAACTGCAAAAGATAAGTGTGACATGGAAGAAATTCTTGATGGCTAATGAGTTTATGGCAGATGAGGAGCAAGAAAAGTAGCAAAATACATAGGACGAACAATAGAATTTAGAGGAAGGGCAACTTTATGCAGAACTATTGATTGATGTAGATGCTATAAAGGAAGAATTTTCAGAGTACAAACTAAGTAACTATGTTCCATCTAGTAGTAGTATCAGAACAAGGAGGATGGTAAGACAGGAGGCTGAAAGTGCTGAACATGATAAAATTTTATCCACTTAAACAAGAAGGTCGAAAAAGACTAAGTTAGGTCAGAAAGGGAAAATGAGGGAGGAGGATGATATTCTAGGCACAGTATGACTACATACAAGGATTGGAAAGTAAAGACAAGGAAAAGGAGCAATAAGAGCAAATGGAAAATGGAATACATTTGCTGGTCTCGTCCTGGGATCTGTAGAAATTTCTCCATGGAATCTGACCTTCACACTGAATGATGGTTCGTCTTGTTGGCTGTCTAGCAGGGCTGCTTCTGTTTCAGAATGAAGAAATTCAAACTCTACAGTGTAGTCATATTGAGCAGCAATATGAATCTCCCACATTAAGGTACTAATGGTCTCCCGGAACTTAAAATTGCAAATATGCTCACTCCTAGGCATATACTTGAACATAAACAATTTAAACTAGGGACTCCACCAATTATTTCCACTATCTAACTGTGTTGCATACGAATGACTCTAACATAACCCTGTATTCTGGCCCTCTGATGGATGGAGAAGTAATCTTACCATGTCCAATCTGTATGTTGGATAAAACCAAAACAGATAGGAATTGGCTCTCTAGAAAGTGAATAATAAACATGCCATGGCCTATCCCTATAAGGTGACTCACTGAGATAAGCTACCATGCCAGTGTCTGAATCAAACCACTTCTGCAAAATGATTTGGATGACTTCTACTGGTAATGATTTAACTCTTAAAACAAAACAATCCCAGCAGAATTCACATTTGCACTGGCTACAAATCGAGATTGAACAAATTTTTGACTGACAGACACTAGACTGGACTGGACTTTTATTCGAAGAACTTTCCCCTTTGTACAGAGGTCTGAACATCTTGATGTCCTTAATTTCTGGAGCTCCTTCTCTTGCCAGCATGTCTGCTAGGTAGTTTTCATCTCCTGATTTATAGACAATGTCAAAATCAAATCCTTCTAGCCACAGAGCCCATCTTAGAATTCTGGTATTTCCTTGTTCTAACAATTTTTTGTTAGCCAAAATGCTTTTCATGTGCTTCAGATCAGGTCTAACTAAAAACCTGACACTCTTCAAGAACAATTTGAACCTTTGGATTCCTCTTTTGACAACAAGTATTTCTTTATGGGAGGATGGATACTTGACCTCTGTGATATCAAAACTACCAGAGGCATATTCACATACAAGTTCTTTCTTTCCATGTTTTTGTAACAATGCTACAGCCCATGTATGATCAGATGCATCTATTTCAAGAATGAATGGAAGATTAGTAATAGGCAATCTCAGTTTAGGAAGTTCTCTAATCTTGCTCTTTATGTTTCTTACTGCTGTTGTCATTTCATTGGACCATCCAATTTTTTCTTTCCTCAGCCTTTTCTCCAAAATATTAGTGTCTTCAGATTGCTTTTCATAGAACTATCGAATGTAATTCAAGCAGCCTAAAAATCTTTGAAGCATTTTTTTATCTAGGAGAATATCAGGGAACTTTAAAAGATGGAGAAGGACATGAGGCTGGAGCTCGATATGACCCTGTTCTATATGCAATCCTAAGTAGTCTATTCTGACTTTCCCAACCTGAAATTTCTCTTCTGAGTCAGATAGAACTAAACCATGCTTGTATACCATTTCATAAAAGTTTTCTAAATCCCTCTTATGAGTATTTACATCCTTGCTAAACACAAGCAAATCATCAATATATACAATTACATATTCTACCCCTCCAAAAATATCTTCCATCCTTTTTTGAAATTCAGATGGAGCATTTTTTAATCCAAATGGCATGATTGTCCATTGATATTGGCCATGAGGAACTGTAAAGGCTGTTTTATACCTGTCTTCTGGAAGAATGCCAATTTGCCAAAAACCACTTTTGAGATCAAAATTGCTGAAAACATTGGCATTAGCTATTTTAGCAAGCAATAATTCTTTATTGGGAAGAGGATACCTGATAGGCATGAGAGCCTCATTCAATATTTTGTAATTAATTACCAACCTCTTCTTGCCACGTTTTTTCTCACTATGTTTGTTGACATAGAAGGCTGGGCAGGCCCATGGACTTTTGGAAGGTTCAATCAGATTTTGTTGTAGCAGTTGTTGAATTTCTTGTTTGCACAAGTCTTGTTCAGTGGGTGACATATGATTAGCACTTCCTTTCTGTGCTTTAGGAACATACCCCTCTTTGTAAGGTAATGCAACAAAATATTTTTCCCTGGTCCAGAAAGCATCTGGCCTGCTTGTTGTGCAATCTTGGTGGAGCTTATCCGAGATTGCCTGTAATGTCTTATGTCCGTGTATTTCTGCATGTTTGACAATTTTTTGAATCCTTGTAAGGTTCTGCATAGTGTCCTGCAAATTATCTTCTTCGCTGGGATTGACCTTTAGCTGGTATTCATTCTTTGCAGGAATTATAACTGGTCCCTCATAGTGGTGAATGTAACAGAATCTTTTCCAAAGGTAACTGGGAGGAATCTTTTCAAAAAATCTTGCCCTAACAAGATATCTGATCCTGTATCAAAACTGTACAATGTAACATAGGTCTGTACATGATTCAAATAGACTGGAAAATCAGGAGATATATAGTTAATCTGCATCAATTCTTTATTTACAGCTCTG